>JAMQGT020001769.1:0-63171 GCA_024447675.2 Pterophyllum scalare | reverse complement strand
ATAAACTGCTGCTTATTACTCAGTTAGTATTGCTGACTTTTCCTGAGCATGGTTGGAGTGGGGGAGTAGCACTCCATTTTATGCCCCGTTTTCCCCTGGACTTGGGACGTAACGCCTCATTTATAAAGGGCTCTACAAACCCAAATAGTGACGTTACATCTGATACTAAAGCCCCGAGGCCTGTGTCAAGCAGGCAATGGAGATTTTGACATAATAATTGCATAATTATGTTAACGATCTGCCAGCCAACGTGTACCATTAAAGTAGGAATGCTGTACATCAAATGTCCTGCAGATGTCAGTACTCCTTACTGTTACACTGGACTTTGCGTGATCAGGTTTTTGGTGAAGCATACCATCACTAAACCCAAACATTACGGCTAACAGTTGGAATTTATAGTGCAGCTAGCCAGCAATGAAGAACCACTTACTGCTTAAGATAGAGTAAAAGTGTACAGTATATCCTTGTATTTTTTTAAAAACTCATTGTTGTAGCTAGGGCAGTACAAAAGCGATCCCCTTAGTGTGACAATACACACACAGGTAATTAGGGGAAGTGGGAGACAGCTGGGGAGAAAAAAGACACAGGTGAACAGAATGAGACTAATGAGACAAGGGAAGTAGAACTGAAC
The DNA here is from genome assembly GCA_024447675.2 of Pterophyllum scalare. NCBI lineage: Eukaryota > Metazoa > Chordata > Actinopteri > Cichliformes > Cichlidae > Pterophyllum > Pterophyllum scalare. The sequence continues at coordinate 62,540 of JAMQGT020001769.1, read as the reverse complement.
ACAGTGGACACACTACCAAATTAAAGAGTAAATGACTAGACATGGAAGAAGAGCTCAGATAACTAAGACTTCCATCATAAATCATTTGCATTCTCATCACACACATACACAGGGTTGTCGTCCTATTTGAAAATGTTACAAAATTGGATAAAATTGATTACTCTTATCAGCTTTTTTAAAATTATTATTGATGTAGTTGTTCTTCCCTCTAAAGGGGAAATCATGCCAGCAAAATGACTACTGGGAAAAGAAACTCACCAAGTAAGCCATTCGTTGAGCTCCTGATATCTGTGCCCCAACAATAAACCCTGTTGTTCTGTCAGCGTGGTATAAAATCAGAATCAACTGGACCTGCTCAGCAATTCCACAGTAATTGATCATCCTGACTGCTTGAATTTAATCAAAATCAGCAAAGTGCCTTTTTTTTTTTTTTTTTTTAGCAAAATCTTTTCACAGACAAGAATCACGATTAAAGTCTCACTGCCTCAACCCCATGGCTCTACTGCAGCGTAAGTAAGAAAGAAAGAAAGCAGCCTGTGTTAGCATTTGTCCAGGAACTCAAAAGTAACTTATATTACAAAGAATTTCAAACAGACAGGGTTGCTTAATGGCATTTTGAAATGAATGAGAATAGAGAGATTTGAGGCTCTTTAAAACATTATTCCTAAGATTTTTTTAAAGACAGGATATGCATGCTTTTTTGTTGTGTTAGTTGGCTTTGGAAGTATTGTGTAGAAACAAGAGGTATTTAAAAACATTTCAAATGGCCATATGCATTATTCATGGGGGGTCAGTATTGCAGAGAATATTGCTTATTCCATAGACACAGGGTAGAAATGTGTGCATCAAAAGAAATGCTTTCAGAATGGAGCCACATAGACTTATGATTAAGTCTCAGATTTTCTGCAGTACCTGTGTTTCTTGCTGTCACGTGGGGACACATTGTGTCTGTGCATGCATGTCACTATGACCGAGGCTGGAATCCAAACCAATCAAACTCTTCAGTGTATTGCAGCCTTCATAAATCCCTGATATACCCCAGGATTATAAGGACGTGTCAAAACACCGAGATGCTGAATGACAATGGCATCAATTTTCTATTTTAAATAAATCCTGCTTTTCTCTGCAGAGATTCAAGTGGCCGTCTCTCTGTCCCTGTGCACTCAGCCCTGTGGCATACCACTGGCTTAACTCTGATTCAAGAAGGAATGCCAGAGAGATGATAATCGACAACTGAAAGGCCAACAGGAAATTGGCATGATAGGAATTTTGTACTTGAGGGTTCGCTAATGGCACCAGTCACATATCTCTGTGCATAGACAAGATAGAGAGATTAGCAGTGACATGAGTGCCACCAGGATTCATTTGGCTAAGCCTTATAGCATTTGACATTAGAACAGGTTCTAAGATAAAGGTTGTGTGGACTGTAATGCTAGCTGTCCTTATGTATATTTCTAACCCAAGAAAGAGGTAACAACCACAGCTGTGTTTGTAAGACAAAGCTACTACAGAATTACAGACAGAAAAAGGAAACAATTTAATGATCACCTATGACAAACTAGCAACTTAGTGACACTTGGGAGAAAAGATCTCTTTAAAAGGAAGAAATCAAGGATGGCCGTCTGCAGTGACCAGCTGGGGTGATATAAGAGGGAAGAGAAAATTGAAAATAAGAACGTAGGGAGACAATGAATGGCCATAAATATAAAGCAAAAACTAGGGAGAGAGAATGACATGCACTAGTGGCATATAATTGCACTGGGGTTGACAGGGAGGGCAGAAGATTAGGAAAGGTCCTCAGTGCATCGCAGCAGCATAACTAAGGGATAGTTCAGGACCACCTGATCCAGCTCTAATTAATAATAATATTAACATGCTAAAATAAGTATTATCCAAAAGGAACATCTTAAGGTGGAGAAGGTGCTGACCACCGAAACCCAAACTAGGAACTGGTTTCGAAGGAGAGGAGTCTGGCTGATGAAAGCTGTACCTCCCATTCTGCATCTCAAAACTTTGATAGTTCTCTGTTGAGATCATAGGGGATAATGAAGTCTGGCATTTTAAATACCTCACTTAAAAGTGCAGAGCATTTTGTGATTAGATGGCCAGCAAAACTCTGGCCCCAAGGGCTTAAAAACGGCAATTAGTTGTTTCCACATACCTGTTTGAGACTTTGATTGCCTTTACTAAAGCTTCCTTCTACTGTCCTAATGCACAAACTCCTCTACCCATAACATTCTTCTCTCCTGCATGTGTTTTAATACCCAGTGCCTGAATACCTAACTATTGTTTTGGCGAATCTTCATAGATTTACTGAAATGTTTATTGAGCTGTATTGTTCCCAAGTGAATATTCAATATTCAAAAAGGATCAAGTGATTCTCAAATCGATATTTTCACCAGCAGCACATTATATATGTAAACCTTTTGCCCCGTGGAGCTGGAGCTAAAGACGGCAGATATTTTTTGTGATTTAGTTTGGTGGAGCACATGTCACTGTTTCATGCAGTGAAATCATCATTGGAATAAAAAAATGAGAGCACTACGATGAAGTAGCCACAAAATATTCACCATCATCCATCACAAACTTAAGAACACATGTGACTAATGCAAAAATGACAAGAGGAACAAATAATACATAAAGAAACATACGAGGCTGCTAACTTAAAAGCACACAGAGCACAGGAGCTGTTTTGCGCTTGACTACATCTGACATTTATAAATTCATCACACTTAAATGTTTCAGATCATCAAACAAATTTTAATATTAGACAAAAATAACCCGAGTAAATACAAAATCCAGTTTTTAAATGATGATTTCATTTCTTGAGGGAAAAAAGCTATCCAAACCTATCTGGCCTGTTTGAAAAAGTAATTACACCCTAAACCTAAAGAGTGGTTGTGTCACCCTTGACACCAAGAACTGCAATCAGGCATTTGCAATAACTGGTAATGAGTCTTTCACATCGCTGTGGAGGAATTCTGGACCACTCTTCTTTACAGAATTGTTTTAACCCTGTAAAGTCTGAACTATCAAACAATTAATGAGTTTCCTCCAGAGGGTGGCTGACTTCTCTCTTAGTGATAGGGTGAGGAGTGCATCATTCGTTATTCGGGAGTAGAGCCGCTGCTCCTCCACATCGAATGGAGCCAGTTTAGGTGGTTCAGGCATCCTGAGCATCTCTTGGGTGAGGTCTTCCTCTGTGTGGTGAAATGATCTAGGCATGCCCCAGTCCAGACCCAGGACAAGCTGGAAGATTATATCTCTCGGCTGGCCTGGGAGCACCTCAGTGTCCACCCGGATGAGCTGGGGGAGGTGGCTGGGGAGGGGGAGGACTGGGCTTCTCTGCTTAGACTGCTGTCCCCCATGACCTGACCCCAGATAACAGGAAGAAAATGGATGGATGGAATTATGTTTTTGAAACTGGAGTGTTTATTGAATGTTCTGACAAATTAAAAAAGGAAAATAAATAATAATTTGTATATAAGATTTTTAATGTGTGACGTATTTGCTGCATCTGGAACTTTGGGCAATTTATGCCTTAGAAATGTCTTTTGCAATTTATGTATGTTTTTTGGTGAAACAAACAAACAAACTGAGGATGCAGAAGTCTCAAAAACTAGATGTTCTACTTCTGTCTCATCAGTCCACAGAAAATTTTCCTAGACGTCTTGGGGACCGTCAAGAACTTCTTTGGGAAATGTGAAATGATCCTTTGTTTTCTCATTGGAACTCTCCCATGGATGCCATTTTTGTCCAGTCTCTTTCATATTGTTATATCATGAACTCTGACCTTAACTGAGGCAAGTGACTCCTGCAGTTCTTTAAATGTTGTTCTGGGTGCTTTTGTGACCTCCTGAATGCCCCTGGGAAGGTTCCAAGTTTTCTCCATATGTGGATAATGTGGTTTTCTGGAGCCCCAAAGCCTTAGAGATGGCTTTGTAACCCTTTCCAGACTGATAGATATCAGTGACTTTGTTCCTCAGTTGTTTCTTTAGATCGTGGCCTGATGTGTTGCTTTTTGCGATCTTTTAGCCTGCTTCACTTTGTCAGATAAGTTTTATTGATTTATTTATTGATTGAGTCATCAGGTCTAGCAGTAATCGGCCCTGGGTGTGGCTACAGAAATTGAAATTTTGGATTTACTTGGGTTATCTTTGGCTAATAATTAATATTTATTTGATCTGAAACATCTTACTGTGACAACTATGCAAAAAAACAAAACAAAACAAACAAAAAACTAAGAAATCAAGAAGCGGCCGAATAGCTTTTCATTGCACGCGATATGTAACCCACTGACAATGTTAGCTTATGCATTTCAAATTGCTGTAAACCTCATCAGCACACACGAGACCTGACAGTCAAATAAATCATCAGTTTCAGAGTTGTACTTTTGATTTCAAACTGTGATTGAGTATATGAGTGGGATCTTTGAATAGCACACAGATCTCCAGAGAGTTTCATCAGTATGCATACTGCCTGCCTATTTATGCTAATTCCTCACTCTGGAAAAAGATTCTAATAACATCAACATCTCATACAATCCATTGACAATCGCTGGGGCCATGTCCAGCAGCACAGCGTATTTATGCGATATGAAGAAACATATTTATTGCCGTTTTGCCATGAAATGAACTCTTTTCCATCTTTATGTCTGACTCAGCTCTCATCTATAATATAGTGGGAAGTCCCAAAAAACCTTGGATAAAGAACAACCCTGCACAACACAAACATGAGTGGAAACAGGAACAGCATTTGACTTGAAACTGAAGCATACTGATAATTTTTCTCTAAATATATTTGGACTGTTCATCTGGAATATTTAGTTTACTCTGTCTTCAAAGATTAATATGCTGAAGTAAGTGTGCAGTGAGCCACTGCTAAAAGCACTGCCACGGAGAACTAAAATCAAGCACAGCAGCATGTTGCATTATAATTTCTAATTCATAAAAACAAAACAAAACAACAAATAGTTTTGTTCATTAAAAAAATAACATTTCACAATTCATCAGAGTCACACTCCAGCTTGTGATTTGCCTGCTCAGGGTTAGCGGGTTGAAGAGCATGGGAATAAAAGATATTTTTTATTCCCATGCACTTCAAAGCGCATCAAGATGAGGAAAAATAACCCCAGTGTGCATCTGGTTTAGTCATACATCTGCACAGCTGCCCACCCACCAACACACACACACACATGTATAGCATACTATTAAGAAAGAAAGGGGTTTGTGTGTGTGTGTGTGTGTGTGTGTTTTTAACATTTTTCATTTTCAGTGGTCATTTTTAAAGTATTTTATTTGCTCTGTGCAACTTCAGCTGGAAAAAAAAAATCTTCCCTGAAACTAAAAGACAGTAATTTTCATCAGCCACTCAGACGGCAATAACCGTAATACCCAGAGAAGGCAGATGAGAGTGCAAAGCTAAACCATTTTACTGGAATACCTTTCTCCAAGCAGCTCTCTGTGTGTATTCCTGGCCACTGGCGGGCATAATAAAACTACACACATAGCTCTAGGAGCTAATTATGCCAGTGCTGTTAATCTGTCTGGCTGACTGTCAGTGTTGAATTGTCTTGTTTGTTTGGACTTGCACTGTTTGCCCTTTGGCTTTGGTCTTGGCATTGATCTGAGTCATAAAAGGGGGAGGGGGGGGGAATAAAAAGGCAGAGAGCTCATACAGGAACCAAAATAAAATAAGCTTGTTTGGTGTTCATTACAGTTCAACAGGAGATAAATTAGAAAACACAATCTGAAAATACAAGAATATCAGGAATGTCAACATATTAAAGTTTCAGGGTGTAATTTAAGACAAATTTCTAAGCTGTTCCATTTGGCACCAATCTTAGCAAAATTTCTCAGCAATTATTTTGGTTCGTTTCAGTCCAAGCCCCTACAGTATCTGAATGAATGAGGATCGAGACACAATTTATATTTCTCTGTCCACTGGGACACAAACACTTCATGTGTACAAAAAGTCAAATTTGATTTTTTTTTTTAAAGGCTTTAAACAATTTGGTGTCTTTTTTCCCACCAAACAGGATTTAGGCAGCTTTAGTTTTACATAAGTAAAGCAAGTAAAGCACTGCTAACAGCCATGCACACAGTTTCATAACATTACAATTTAATTAACAGCATTAACATGATCACCGTGTCTGGCTTATCCTATGAGAGCACTAGACAAATGCAGTGGTAATTCATATACATCACACTATAAGCCAATACAAATACAAATAATTATACTTTGCTGCATCTTTACTACAATAACAAGTAAGCATATTTGCCATCACAGTTAAAATGGTTTGGCCATTAACTGTGCACACGCATCAGTGTAACAGTGTGACTGGTTCATACATTTCAAGGTTTCAACTAAGACTGACTTTAAAGAAGTTGAATAGCAGCTGTTATTGTCTCCCATTACTGGTGTCCAAAGAATAAATATCTGATTACAGCAAGTGGTGGAAGGAAAGCTCTGGATCTTTATCAGTGTGACTGAGACTAAGTCATGGTTCTTGTGACAGGAATAAATGCTACCTGATGTGTGTGCCAGCTTCAGCCACTCAAAGCAACACTGGATTTTTTTACAGCCACAAAACAAAAACAAAAATAATTTGAACACAGTGATTTTGAAACTGCAGCAAGCTCACAGCAGAAATAACATGTTCATAAGCTACATACATATCATAGCTTATGGAATTTCATTTAAGTTAAATTTAAGCTAAATGGAATAAGTGGCAACAAGCTCATCTTAAGGAGACTTTCACTTTCTTCAGCTCTCCTCCTTACCGCCCTGCCAAGGATGTCCGATTAGGAATGTTTTAACACAGCAAAAGACTCGTTGCAGCAGCCAGTGTAATATTTAGTGTACACATATACTCAGACATGATGTGTATACACGTTTGTGTCCACACGCACTGAAAACGGTACATGTGTTTCTTCAACACTGCACACGTTCCACACTTATAACCACATGAAACTCTCACTCATCTCAACCTTGGTAGATTTTAAACAGTAGAGCCATCAGCATATGCGTATATATTGTAATAACTATAATTGTGTAAAGGCAGGGAGGAAAATCCATTTTCTCCACATGACCAATTCTTTTTTTTTTTCTCCATTATAGATTATATCTTCAAGCTAGTGCACTACTGCAGCAGCCAGGAGCTGTAATTTAGACACTGCCAAGATACTCACTCTCTCACACACACACACACACACACACACACACACACACACACACTGCCTGTGCAATTCTTACTTCAAACTGATTAGTTTCTGTGAAATATTTGCATCTCTCTCTACTTTGTGTGCGACATTGATCTACGGAGTGAACTGAGCAGCACTTTAATGGCTTTCTTCCACACAGCTAACTTTCGTTGCAAAGGGATCAATAAACTCTTCATAGAGAGGCCTTGCTCTTGAAGACACTAGACAACTCATTAAAGACAAGGTCTTGGACAGGTTACTGTGGTAGCGGATCTGTGGGTTGGTTTTGATAATATTCACCAACTGTTCAATGAAGGCTGAATTATATATTACATCAGCAAGATGCATGTACAGAGGAAACAAGCTATGTAACAATTGCATCCTCTTTTAGGAAAATCTAAGGAGACCAGATCCCAAAAAACTTAATGTGGGCAAACACTATGTTTGAGTGGCACAGTGTGGGATATGTTAGCAATGCTGGGAGGCATTGTGAGATTTTCATATCCAGTTTATAAATAAAAAAGCAGTGAAGGCAGGGGCACGTTACCAGATTTGCATTTAGTGTGTAAAGGCCAAATAAATTATATTTGAATGCAGCTTTCTTGCTAAGTAAATGCAATAAGGATAAAAGGAAGCTGAAGTTTGTTCATATGATCTGTTTTTATGTGCAGTCCCTCATAAAGAGGGACACCTGGTCACACCACAAAAACCCAGAACCCTATTTGTCAGATGGATGCATCAGGCTGTGTTCAGCCATTTAGCAAGGCACATGCTGTTTTCAAACTGCATACACTGCATGCAGAATTTTCACACTGACAAGTATGGCAATACACTACCCAGTATACTGAGTATCAGTAGCCAGCTGGTATACTCAGAACTCAACATGTCATCGTCCCGCACTGGTCTGTTTGCTGTTTTGTTCTTTCACTCTCACCAAAGTCTGGGTAGGGCTGGCCAGGTGAAGATCTGCCTGTGGGAGGAGTCCTGAGTTCCTGCTCTTCAGCCGTCACACCTGCTTTCATTCTCAGTCAGTATTTAAGGACCAGCTCCAACAATTGTCTGCTATGTTAGAGTGGTAATCAGGCTCTTCCTTGACACCCTTGTGCTTTTGTAAGCTTTCTAGTTTAACCTCTGCATTTTCCTGTTTCCTAGTGTTCCATGTTTGGGCCAAGCAGGGCTACTTCCCCAGTATAACCTACCTGTTCCTGTCGAGCTGGCCCTCCCTCCGTGGAATCCTTAATCTGAGAAATCATTGCATCAACTCACCTGCTTGCCCACCCAGTGCCCCCACTCCCCACCCAAAGAATCCTTCTCAAACCAAACAAGGGAGCAACCTCACTCACATCAAACATGGTCCTCCAGAACATTTCTGTGGTGCTCTTGTAGGTGGACCCACCTGGATTAACCTGGCTCTCATCTCTCTCAGTAGTGAGCTGTCCCTGCAAACCGAACTGTCCTCTGGGATTCCACTGGCTGACATCTCTGTCCATTCCACCTCGCTGTACTTTTTGTCTCATGACACAAAAAGCTGACGTCCAATGGAGATGTCAGTGGTATCTAGCTAGCTAGCAAAAAGTGGCAGCTCTTTTCAGTCACTGACATTACATGAATCACGGCATTGCTGTCTGTCTTTTTTTTGGTTTGCTTTATTTTGTTTTTTTATGAATGACTTCAATTTTGTAAATTTCCTGAGGCTGGAATAGTTCCAAATGTTAATAAAAAAATAATTATATGATAATTATGATCAAATATTGAAACTGTCATTTCTGGTAAGTTCACAAGATGCCGTCCAATTTGAGGCAACAGCTAAAATTCACACTACATGTAGTTGGGCAGCACAGTGATGAAGTGGCTAGCACTGGCCTCACAGCAAGAAGATTCCTGGGTCAAAGCCTGGTTGGAGCTCCTCTGTGTGGAGCCTGCATGTTTTCCCTGTGCATATGTGCCTCTTCCTAGCACCCCAGCCCCCTCTCACAGTCTAAAGACTGCATGTTAGGTTAACAGGTGATTCTAAATCAGCAATGGATCTGAAGTAGATAAAATGCTTGAACTGTTTAGAATAAAGCGCCGTATTGATGTAGGGGTAAAATGTTACTTGTGGTCTAAAGTAAGATTAAAGACAAATGTGTGTGCATTACATTTGTATGCAAATAAAGACACAACCACAGAAATTCCTAATGTCAGCTGGTTAGTGTTGTGGAATAGATATTTTTAACACACAAAAAGTAATTTAACACAAAAAATTAATGACAAACTGCACAGAAGATGAACTCCGGTCCCCTAGGGGAAAGTCCTCATACTCGTGGTGTATCATAACACACCAAGGGTGGATGTGACAATGACCTCTGCCCATCTTTGTTTTATGACCATACCATTTCTTTGTAATAGCAGACTCCCTGAATGTGTAAAAACTGAGCAACATGCAACCTATAACATTTTAAGTTTATAAAGTCACAAAAAACTTCTTAGATGTGTGCACATTAAACATCATAGATGCGACTTTCTTAGTGTTGCCTAAATTCCTGGGTGGCTTGTTCTTCTCTGTGATTAGAAAACTCATTATGGGAATGACCAAAGATTGTTGTACCACAATTAGTTGAGGTCCTCAAGGGTCATTTTCTTAGCACAAGTTCCTTTATTGTTGTACACTGAGCTCCCTCAGTGCCTAACTAGACATATATAGCTTTACATTATGTAATTAATTACAGTAATACAGAGGTACTGATTGATTTCATGTTTAATGTTTCATTCAAATTCTTAATGATTTACAGTAAGTATTTGAATGAAACTGCCATCTGTGTCTTTTCATGCTGAAGAACAGCACAGAGAGCTTTTTGTGAGGAAACCCTGAATTTCCTTTAAAAAAGTAAATGCAAGACTGATGCAATCCTGTGATATCTCACTGAAAAATACAAACAAACTGTTCTGCCTTTCAGCCATAGTGGGGGTCTTGGGATGCCTTTGGATGTACTGAAATCCATCAGTAAATGAAAGAGCTGTTTAATATGCAACACAGCAGAGGCTTTCTGTACTGTTCTGTTTATTTTTTTTTATCTTTTGCATTCAGATGTACAGTATAAAAGCTAATTGTCTAAAGAATTAGTTTGTTCCTGGTGCATTAATGCCAATTAGCTACTGAATGCTGCAGGCTTTATTGCTTTAACTGCTTCCTTCAGCATGAGGTTAGTGGTTAATGCACTTGTTAATGGTTAATTCTGGCAGATTAGGGTATGTTAGCTTTCTACAGTGACTACAGTCTACAGTATGTAAAATGTGGTTGGATTAGGCTACCACATGATTGCACTTCAAAAGTAATTTAACTGTAATTTAATGGCTGGTTTCCAAACACATAGAACACTTACTGCAGTCATGAACACCTCCACACAGCTTCCACCACTCCTACTACGTCTGGATTGCTTCCTTTCTGAAGTCCCCTTCTTTACAGTATGGACCTCAAACTTGGAGAGAGAGCAAAAAAAATCATCCCCTAAATTAGCTTTGCTTTGGAAAGTTGATATAGCAGAAGAGCTCAGGTACAAATGCACGTGCAGGTAGTCAGAAAGAGATTTTTAGCGAGCAATCTAAGAATAGCAGGAGTGCTGGAAGCGGTGCAGAGGTGCACAAGGAGATGACATTGAAAAATGAATCATGTTTTGTTATGGTTTCCTTTCACAGTGCAATAGATTATATGGAAAAGCGTGGAACTTTTAGCTTTGAGAATTTGTACAGTAACAGCATTTTTATTACCAGTCATGCAGCATGTAAGAGAGGCCAAATATGCCATGGCGTGCGGGGGAAAGAAGGACCCAACTGCGTGAGCAAACGTTAAAAGTTTAAAGCGTTTATTCACACAAATCCAACAGCTCACTGCTGAAAGAGGCTGGTCGGAGGGTGGAGTAAACGCCGAGCCTGCCCAAAAAGACAACACACCCACACAAACAACAAACTGCTGGAGAACGCCAGCCCGGAGAGGGCAGGGACCAAAATATGACATATGCAGAAATATGTATCACTACATACAGAGATGGACATCTCCAAGAATGTGAAAACAAACAGAAAAATGTGAAGAAGATGTGTAAAGAAAGATTAAAAGCAATATTTTTTTCCACATGAGAAAATAACATAAGGAGTCTGTTCTTAGGTCCCCTGGGATGCTCCAAACAGCAGTGGTTGATTTGATAATGGGATCCTAGTGTTGCAGGCAGTGGTATACATATTGCTTCGCAAGCAGGAGAAACAATTAGAAATGAGGAGGAGTTGCGTCTTCATTTGGAAATTCATCATTCTGATGCAAATCCAGACTTAATCGTGAGACCAAGTTGTAGGTAACGGCTCAGCTTGCCTTTTACCCGTGCCTGAATAATGCAATAACACTTCAGCATGATGCATTGTTAGAGACTGAAGCATGTACTGTTCAAACACACGCACATGAATGATAGCTCTGACCAGAACTAACTTCAGTTTTATGCATTTTCCCCTACCTTCATGTGCTACATCAACACATGAAAAAAGACATCAACACTGAAATCCCATTTTTCAATCAGTTATCCTCACACGCATAAATATACAAAGACCTTCCTTGAGCTTGAAAAGTGCTAAATTCCTGGCTAAAGTGAGAAGTGAATGTTCATTATTCATGAGGAGAATCCTCCATTAACACACAAACAAGTAAGCACAGGCAATTTATAACAAGAAGTCCATTAATAAATGATGCCCATTTTTATTACCTATTCATCCATCACTATTCTGCCGCTGTGGATACTCAGCAGTTACCACTCCCATTGGTGGCCCAGCCAACACCCAATAATCAGCAGATATACTACCATCCTCACATGCAATACCAATTACTCTCTCTTGAGAAAATGTACCATAGTGGCATTATGAGGTGTAGATGATGAGATATTAAAAGTCTCTGAAATTTTATATTGAGGAACATTATTCTGACATTCTTCCACAGTTGGTGCTGTTTTTGGTGGATTGGTGAATCTCTGGCCATCTTTACCTCTGAGAAACTCTCACTCTCTAAGATGTTCTTTTCATACCCAGTCATGTTACTGAACTGTTGCCGATTCATCTACCAACTTGCAAAATGTTCCTCCTCCAATATTTTACACGAAATAGCAAAATGCCTTATTTTAAACATCGGATACGTTGACTAAAACACGGGTTTATGAGATATGCTAATCATTGCATTCTGTTTTCCATTTACACTCTGAAGAGCGTCCCAACTTTTTTTGGAATTGGGGTGTAAAAAATGTCTAAAATTGCTCATGGAACATGGAAAAAAAAAGAAAAAGAAAAAAGAACTGGCCTTCTAACTTTCAGCTTAGTCTGATCAAACAGGTCCTGCGATCCATGATTGAGAGTGACTGAAAAAAAAAATATATATTAGACAAAGGTTTTTATGCTGTGGCTAATATGTGTAAGTTTCAAATTTCTGTAGCTGTGGAAATTAGTTGCCACACAGGACAAAATAGCAGAAGTTCTTGCAGTACTTTAATGGCACACAAAGAAACTTTCGGCTGGTACTGTATATATGTAAACACAGGAAAGAAACATGGCAGTGGTTCTGGTTACACGCAGCAGCAAACAGAGGAACAAATTAATGCCAAAACCACTAAATAATAATAAAATGTCTTCAGGCACTCACATTTCACAGCAGTTTCACTACCTTCACACTTGGACACTCTGCAGACTGCACACTTAGCATCTTGGTGGACATGGTGATCTTTAGCCCTCTTGGTAAAATATTGCCTAACGTCTTTATAGTATTGACACAAGAATATTTCAGCGCAGTTTCTCATCACCTTCTTCCACACAGCTCCAGGTTGGTGCAGACCAAACACAACCGCAAGATGCAAACCACAGACCAAGATGACCTTGGCAAAATCTTGAAGGGGTACCCACTGTTCTTCACGATGCTGCCACCTCGTGATGGAACTGTGTAACATTAGGTGAGCCTCTGCCGGTACATTTGTGATGTACCTTACAAACACAAATTAACAGCAAATGTCACATTAAAGAGAAACTGACAGAGAACATGTTTACTGACACCCCCAGCATCCCGGGACAAAAACGTCTTTAGCCCAGATGGAAATCTCCATCATGAAATTAAGTTACAGGTTTCAACCACACAGCTACATTTCTGTGTCATTCCCAGATGCTGTGATAGTTATATAGCCCAGCAGATGGTAATCATGACGCGCGACATAGTTGACATTTATAATGCTGGGTGACATATTTTCTCAATTGGTCACATTCTTATTGTAGGCTTTTAATTATCCGCAGAGGCAGGCACACTGTTCCGTGACCATTTTTTCCCTGACAGGAAAAAACATCTTGACTTTGAAACATAAAAACCCCTCAGCTATAGAGTCACAAACCTGCCTCTGCGGTCAACACTGATATATGCCTTTATTAAATGAGGTTAGAGCTTGACTGGCCTTTAGCCTTTAAATAAGTGCAGCGGGCTCATTGCACTGTACTCGTGCCGTGGTGTGCGTTGTTCCTCTTATTATAAGGTTATCACTGCAGAGCATCACGTACTGCTCTTCTAATATTTTAAATGTGACGGTTGCACTGAGGATGGGAAGAGAGTTAGAAAAAGAGGATTATTTTTGACTTGGTCCAAAGAAACAGGTATATGTATTTGTTGATGCAGACTGCTGCTAAACCGCTAATGCAAGAATCAAAAAAATATATGTTCTTTCATAGTAGGTGGTTTACAGCTGCATAAAAAAAGGCCAGTTTGAACATTACTTTGTAACTTAGAGGTGAGCTTGTTGCAAGGATGCATTTTAAAATGATGGCAGGACTCCACTTTGGTTTACCTTTTGTCGTTTGGATCACATAGAGATTGGGTAATACAGCATGATTAATAATAATTCTCAACTCTCAGCTTACACAAACTATACACTGAGAAGTCAAACCTAGGAAACGTGGTTGAAACCCTGGCATCATCTCCCACAGACAGCAAAACCTGAACTGCAGGCAGACGCTGGTGTTGTTCCCAAGCAGAACGGGAGTCCAGTCAGATCAGATTATTGCAATGGAGGAATGAAATGCTTCTTCAATCTTTCACCACTGTACCCTTAACAAACAATCAAAACACCAACAACAGCACTCTTAAATCGTTTTCTTCTCACATTTTCCATCAAAATTGTTTAGCGACTCTTTTTTCTGATAAAAAGAAGACAGTAGAAGGCAAATCTTGAACACAGACTTTCTGTTACAAGAAGTCTAACAAGGTGACGTTCCAAAAGTATCTCAGTTAACATCCGCAGCATCAGTTCAGCTTTCGTTTGAGAGCTATTTTTCAAACATGACTAGATGTTGTCTTATTTTTATGCATCCCTGCGTTAGAACACAGACACTATTTTAATTCATTCACCACAGAGGCATTATTTTAATCCCATATAAAGATAAGAGGTCAGGTCAAGACAAAGCTGAACTGAGTCACGTTGCTTTTTTAAAAAAAAGACGACTTTCAGAGAGAAACTGACAGGCTGACACTGACAGTCTGTCGGTTTCTGTTTGGCACTTTTGGAAAGTTATTGGCGAATAAGCGGGAAAAACAAGTGAGTGATAGCAGTGGCTGTTTACAAAATCAGTCAGCAATTACTTATAGAACACAATAAAACCTGTAAAGTGACACAAAAACATGTGCCTGTGCCTGCTGTTGGAATCTGTGTGCATTTGGTGATTTCTTTAAAACATAAAGTGTGAGTTGACACGCTTCGATTTGGCACAAGCAAAAGATACCAGATGAAGGGAAATGACAAGAAGAAGAAAGAGGCTTCCTTTTGGTTCACTTACAGTGCAACACAAAGTTGAGATTGCAAGAATCTGATTGCTTCTGTTTTCCTCAAAAACATGAAAAAGCTCGAACAGACGAAGACACGAGTCGCCGTTTCATCTTAGATGCAATGTGCCGTGTTCCTGTGCAAAATTGATCCAAGTTTTGCGTCAGACTTTCTGGTTTGACTTGCTGTACAATAACTCCAAGAGGAGGCAGCTGTTCCTCTGTTCCCGCTGGATGGGACGGCTGCTTTCTATTTAGTGCGCATTCCCTTTGCTGTGGTCTGATGTGCTGTTTTGACAGGGAAAATCATTAAATATTTATTTTTATTTGACATCTATGACAACATGGTTTTCACTTCTATCACATCCGGGATCGACCTGGATATTCAGTTGTCGGCAGATTTGGGGAGAGCATAAAGAAATGTAAATGTAAAAGTACCAGTGGTTTAATTAATATTCCTGTAGTATTAGTCTGTCTGAAGGCATCAGAATGACTCAGTTTTATGTCACATTGAGCTGTGTTGAGCAAATTCAATTACGGAAATCAGAAGTGATGCCAGCTGGCTTACATCTCATTTCAAACACCGATTTGCACAATAATAAAGAGCAAAAATGTACGTTCACAGAGACACGACGGTCACCAAAGGCCCTTCATCTGTGGCCTCCGGTCTCTACATTCAGAGAACACCTTTATTCTTTTTATTGTTTTTTTTCTTTTCTTTTTTTAGGATTTTTAACAGAAACTCCATCAGTGTCACTCCACCATGTTGCGGTCTTTCCGAAGATATTCCAATATGAAACCCAGAATATTTTGTGGTGAAAGACCTTTGTGTTCACCTACAAACAGACGTGCGGATGGCGGACGGACAGCTAGACAGAGGCACTGAAGAACTGCAACATGCTGTCAAGTTGGCTTTGAAGGCAGCAAAAAGAAGAGGCAAGTTTAGCAGATGAAGAAGGAAGGACAGGAAGGGGAACTAATGGAGACGGACATGCAGAGGTCCGAGATGGGCAGAGAGAAAGAAATGAAAGAGGAAGGAGAGACATGAAGGTCGGGGAGAAAGAAAGTAACCAAACGAGGAAAAATGAAAACGGCGAACAGGAAACAGCAACGAAGGATATGACACATGGAGGGCGGGGGGGGGGAGTCCAGTGCAGAATTAAACAGGGGAGAAAGTTAACACCGGGGTATGTATTGGTGTTTGATGGTAAAATTTGATGGTAGACTGTAGACTTGTAGCTTTTTAAGATCAGTAAAAGTAAAGAACTGAAAAAAGGTCAGTAGGGATGCTGCATCGTGGGTTGGTGTTGTGTTATTTTTTTTTTTCCCCAAAATCTCCTGGACTACTGCTGCTACATGTTTAATTGATAAAGGAGTCAGGCACATTTTTCCTTTTAAGCCTCTCATTTAGAGCGCACTGGCTGAATTTGGGAAATGCAATAAGAAAGCACCATTCAAAGCTAAAGCAAGTGTGTCTAAGTAAATCACAAATTTCAAACCACCTGCAAGCAACTCCTGAATGGAGTATGTAGAAGAATAAATCTACACCTGAAGTGCATATTAAATAATCTCATTGTACATCCTGTATAATGACAATAAAGGCTGTTAGCTGTAGCTATAGCTGTTTCTATGTGGTCCACAACAGTAAACCTGTCTGCAGTTGTGTCCATTGCTGATTGTTTATGCAAATAGAAAATTGCTGAGGCAGCATTCTGCCATTTGAGTGTCTAAATTCAGAGAATATTCGAATATTTCTTGGGAAGTTCCATAAAAAAAAATCAACAATATCACTACAAGTATATCTTATAAAACACACAGTTTAAAAAACATGCTGTAAGATGGCAAATAAACCGACACCATTATAAATATACAGCTTACGGTCTTCAGCGTTGTCGGCTCCTCCGTCAGAAAACGGCAACAACGGAGAAGACTTGGGCAAACAGGATCTGACCTCAGAAAAGATCTGACTTGCGATGTAGGCAAATCCATCATCCATCTAAACATGCTACCCCAGAAACTCCATCTTAGATTTATCTCATTCACAAACACACTCTGGCAGATGTTATCACCCTCTTCCTGCTTCCATTAATTTTACCTTCCAAGAGTTGGCACATTTTTCCTTTCAAACTGGCATGTGACAGCTTCCCCCCCCCTTTTTTATACCATCTGATATTTGAGCAACATCCCATTGCTTTTTAAATTGAGTTTCACTGTCCCCTGATTTTTCTCATTGCTGTCTTTTAGATAGTTCTACGGATGATGACGACAGTATGAAGTCAGTCTGTGTGTTGTTGTTTTTCACCACTTTAGTCTCGTAATACATTCAGCTGGTCTATCTCTTTCTAGATTGAACTATTTTGACAAATACCTTCCGTTTTGTTTTTTGCCCACCTTCTATAAATATTACTGTCCAAATCCAGCAAAATGGAACTGCTGCAAAGATGCCATCACACTCACTCCAACATGCACAGACGTGTTTAAGTAAGTGTCATGGAGTGGTGTGCAGTGGCCTTTGTTTTGCTGTTTTGTCTTTGCAGGGGGTTGGCCGATTGTTTTCTCCTCCTCTGTTGGGCGGGGCTGGAAGCTGTCGTGTGGAGGCTCTGCACACCTGTAGCGAGTTACTCATCATGATAGTATTTAAGGGTTTGTTCTGGCCTCATGTCCTTGCCAGAGTGTCTGCAAATGTTGGGGAAACCGCCTTGTTACCCGCCTGCCCTCCCTCCCGCCCTCCTGGAAGAAGCATCACATCATTCCAGCTACCTGCCTCTCCCTCTGGATTTTGTCTTACAGCTCCCTATGTAAGCCTCCACTTCCGTTACCTCCCTACGTACCTTTATGTTATGCTAACTCCAGTTCATAACCCATCTAATTAACCCATGTTCCCTCTCCCTCCGTCTATACCAGTCCCTCTGTGTTTACACCCCCTCCCGCAGCGTGCTAGGAGTTGGAACAGGACCCTGAGAAAACCTCAGAGAGCCACTCCCTGTTCTTTTGTGGTTTCACTTGTATTAATAAATTGCATTTTCTAACATAGCCCTGCCTCTGTCCGTGTCTGCACGTGGGTTCGCCTTCGCTGTGCTCCTGGCGGTGACAGTAAGGTGTTTTTAGTCCGACCTTTAATCATAGAATGCAACCACATGCGCATTTTGATACTTACCGCTAATGTATTAAACTGCAGAGAGCAAAAGATCTGATAAACCTTTTGTTTGACATTTTTGCCTAGACTTTAACTGGAATTATGTTTTCTTCAGGCATGAACTAACATCCATGGAGTCTGCTCAGATAGGTTAGGTAGTGTAGTTTGCAGTATGTCTCATTTAACATGTACCTCGTACATTTACAGCTATAAGTGTTCCTGTTATGGACCAGCATGACAGTAGGCATCAAATCCACTGAAACACCTTTCACACTTCCATGCATCTCTGGAGAAGCAGACCTCAGCCTGCACATACAGTATCACAAATGAACACCTATACATGTGCGTTCATGCACATTTGAGCTCAGTAGCTCTCCTACCCTTTATGCCTTTTGTTTACGCACATTTTGAAAGAAAAGCATCCCTTTGTAAGGTTAATAAGAAGTTAATTGGAAGTTGTTCAGAGCAGGTCAAGCAGTCTGCTGCGAGTCTCGAACACCAAAACCTTGCTGGCTGAGAGAGCACACCGGTGTGGGGAACAAAGAAGGGTAAAACTGGGTTTGCTCTGAGTTTTAATTAATATAAATGTTACATGAAATCTCCCCGCCCTGTTACTAAAATATCATTTGTTTGAGTGGGAAAATTTTTAATCGTAAGATCTCTTTCATCAATCATCAAGCTGCCACTTTTGCGAAGAAGAAGAGGAAGTAGAACCCTACATTCTTGCACATTTAAGGGGGACCACTATGAATAAATAAATGTCAAAATGAATGCCTAAATATTGATTAGAATTCAGAATAATAAAAGGTAAATTTGGCATACGTAAATGCCAGTGAAGTGCAGATCTGGCTTTAAAAGCTATGTATTCTAAAAATTCTTTGCATTTTTTTAATTCAAACTAGTATTTTTGGGGCAAAACTTGAAGCAACGTATCTTATTCAAAACAGCCAAAAAATTTTATGCTTAAATGTATTTAAACATGCATTAAGAACACGCAAAGTGCATTCACAGAAAGGAGACATGCCGCAAAGCAATCGTTTGCATACTGCAGTGCATTGTTTTGACTTCAGTGGTATTTATGAGAAGGTTTAAACCGTCCCTCATCCCTTTATTGTAGTTTAGTACTGGAGTCAAAATATCCCAAAGCAGAACACTCCCATGAATTGTTTCTTCCACTTCTAGCAGTGAGACTGGTGGAAACTTCCACTTTCTCTCTGTGTTGAAACATGCATTTTGATTTTTCTTTGTCAGCACAAATACTTAAAAAGACTTTCAGTATGTGCTATTTTCCCGTCTCTTTTGGCTTTTATCCCAAAGCTGTTTTATATTCTGAACTGGGACATTCAGAATGTCAGTGGAAAGGAAAATAAACTCACACCCCAAAAAACTGCAGTAGCATAAATCCAGCCTTTCCTTTTACACATATCTCAGCATGCAGATACTGTTTGGTCAGTGCTAACTTTATCTTAAACACAAGCACAATCTATTGCTGTGGTATTTAATATATGTATACCCTAAAGGAAAGAGAAGAATTGTGAGTACTGAGAAGCTGAAAGGAAACAAGAGCAATTTTTACCCAGGCAAGCAGGATGCAATGTCTTCATTCTGAATCATTCGTGTCCATGTTTTTATATACAGTTCATAATATCTATTCATTGGCCTCTGTTTATCATATTCAGGGTTGTAGTTGGGCTGGAGCTTATCCCAGCTGTCACAGGGCAAGAGGCAGGGTATATCCTGGATAGGGAAAGGCAACCATTCGTTCTCACATTCACACTTAAGGCCAATTTAGAAAGAGATATGGGTCCAACATGTATGTCTTTGGACTGTGGGAGGAAGTACCTGGAGAGAACCCGTGCAGACATGGGGACAAACTCTACACTGAAGGCCAGTAGAGTCAAACCCAGCCCTCTTGCTGTGAGACAGTGGCACTAAATACTGTGCCACTGTGCCATACCCAAGCCATAACACGTGATTTGGCACCAAAAAACCCCCATAGATTTATGCAGAGTCAGAAGATCATGTAGATTTCATTTCTACCAGCAATGTTTAGGAAAAGCTAAATGAATCTCATGCCATATTAATATAATAGTGAACTAATATTACCACAAGGGAATACAAACTTTATTTCATCTTAAATTATGATGTGAATACATTTGAATAAAGGGCAGGAAAATTAGTACAGTCAGGGGTTAAAGTGGGATTCAGCAGGTGTGGGAACCCTCAGATGGGTTGTGTGGCAGCATGGGGAACAGAACCATCTAGAAACAAGTCAGAATAATGTGAGTGCAACACAATTTTGTTTTGAGGCTGTTATCAGCTGAGCTGTGCTGCTGCTCTTTGTGAATTTAGCAGAGAGAATTCAGATAAGCAGATGTTACATGTGCTATCATGGCTGATTTCCAAACCCTAGATAGAATAAAGCTAGTATCAAAGTGGAAGTAAATCTAATCAGCATCATGACCTCAAATTTAATTTAATGTCTGCCACCCTTCATACACCCGCAGCCTGCTCTGTACTAGTCTAACACAGTGTGTCACAGTAAACTAAAAGTAGATAGCAGATAACTAGGTTGTTATGTATTTTTACATTTTTTTTTTAAATCAACATTTCAAAAAACCTGAAAAAGCCCCCAAATTTTGACTTAGTGAGAGCAAAGACACAACAAGGTCACGAACTACAAATATAATCCCAGGGCCAACTAAACTAATCCAAAACAAAAAAGTTCAGTTCAGTTCAGTTCTCTTCCTGAGGAAGTCCACGGGGCTATAATTAAAACACCAAAATGGAAAAACACCAACAACAGCCAGACAGCTCTCAATGCTCTTGAATATGAACAACAATACAGGAGAGCCAGTCTATGTACACAGATCAAATCAAGCAGTTCACAACACAGGGCAAACAAGGCAGGCAGTGCTTCTCAAGAGAAAGCCAAGACACATCAATTAAGACCTATTAGAGTGAAAGAAATCTAACTGCTTACATGTCCAACACTGTTCTGACCTATAAATAATCTACCTGTTTGCATCCATCATGTACATTTCTGCCAGCCTGTGACCACAGTCAGCGTAAGGTTGTCAGTGTGAACACTGCGGATAAGCCTCTGGTCTTTGACAGAAAACTGACAGGAGACCAGGATCCCAAACATACTGCTCCTGAGTCTGCTTTCACTGACCTGAAGTCAGTTATGTTCGTGCATGCCTGTTACTACAGTCAGTTCGATTCAGTTTTATTTAAATTGTGCCAAATTGCCTCAAAGCACTTTATATTATAAGGTAGAAGAGTTGCAGTTCGAGGAAAGCCTTGATGATGGAGAGGGGATGCTAACACCTGCCGTTTCTAGTTTAATTAAACAGGTAAGTTCAACAGGTGCTGAGTTCACTTGTGTGCACCTGTTCAGATTAGCATGTATGAGAAATCTCCTGCTTGGCAGAAATTGCTGTTTAATCAGCTGTTTTGCTAAATACACTGCCTTCATTTCATCATTAATATTTTTAATTCTCAATTCTTCTATTGACAGTTAACAATGTTACACACTAAATAAAATAAACAGATTAATAAAAAATAGTTACACACTGAATAAAATAATAAAATCACTGAATATATATATATATATATATATATATATATATATATATATATATATATATATATATATATATATATAATTAAAATAAAATAAAATTTAAATGATAAAAGAAAAATTAAATTAAAAAACAATGTTACGCAGTGCCTTTATTTCAGCTGTGATTGTTTTATTATTGTACGAATGTTTTAAATACTGTCTCCTTGTTTGAATCATAATGTAGGCCTGTTTATTAGCTTTTAAATTATTCTGTAAAATAACTACCTTTGCTTTTGATGTTTTAAAATGTGCTAATTATACACAATTCTATCTGTTCTCATAATATGGTATTACTTGCAACTGGGGTGTGGCGGTTTGGTCACTGTCTCTGCTTCGTTGTGCTATGCAAGTGTTTGAATACTGGCTCTCCTAATAAGTGTTCGATTTCTTGCTTGGATTTAGTTTCAATATAAGCTACTTTTGACAACAGGGACAGTGAAACAGAGGAGAAATGTCCAACTGTCCAACAGCGGCTCCAACAGTAATGACAAACTAAATGTTAATACACTATCCGTTACTATACAAAGAGTGTCAGAAGTGGACCGCAGAAGATTTTGTTTTCAATAAAATCTCACTGAAAGTTCTGTAAAGAGTATTCAATCTCACACCAGCTAGTAGTGACCTGGCATAATGAAACTGATTACGTTAACACTGTTTAGCTAGCTAATGCTGGTGATTTAAGACACACTACAGTGGCAGTAGAGAACCAATTAATGCAATCAGCCTAGTTTGGTGTTATTATGACATACAAACCTAATTCTGAGAAAAAAGAGTTAAATATCAATAAAAACAGAATGCAATTGTCTGCTAATTGCATAAACCCAAATTTTTATCCACGATAGAACATAGAAAACGTATCAGAGTATTTCAGGAAAAATATTAGCTCATTTTTAATTTAATGGCAACATCCATCCATCCATCCATTCACTTCCGCTTATCCTGTTCAGGGTCGTTGGGAGACTGGAGCCCTTCCCAGCTGACATAGGGCAAGAGGCAGGGTATGGCAACACATCCAAAAAAAAAGGTTAGAACAGAACAACAAAAGGCTGGAAAACTAAGTGGTACTAAAAACAGGTCAGTAACATGATTATGTATCAAAAGAGCATTTTAGATAGACTGACTTTCTTAGTCATAAAGATGTACAGAGATGCACCAATCTACAAAATACTGTGTCCACAAACTGGAACAATTTCAGAATAATGTTCCTCAAAGTAATATTGGGATGACTGTGAATATCTCATCATCTACAGTACACAATATCATCAAAGATTCAGAGAATCTGAAGAAATCACTGTGCACAAGGGACAGGGCCAAAAATCAATATTGGATGCCTGTGATCTTTGGGCCTTCAGGCGACACTGCATTTAAAACAGGCATGATTCTGTCATGGGATTTATCACATGCGCTCACACTTCCAGAAATAAACATCTGTGAACACAATTTGCCATGGCAAACACAAATAAAGGTCTATCGTGCAAAAACAAAACCATATGTGAACATGATCCAGAAATGCAGCTGCCTTAGCTGGGCTCATTTAAAGCTCATTTAAAATGGGCCAAGGCAAAGTAGGAAACTGTTCTGTGGTCAGACCGAAGAGAAATGTGATTTTCTTTTTGGAAAATGCAAACCCCACATCTTCTGGATGAAAGACCATCCAGCTTATTAGCATCATTCAGTTCAAAAGCCTACATCTCTGATGGTACGAGGTACATTAGTGCCTATGGGATTGGCAGCTTGCACACCTGGAAAGGGACCGTCAATGCCAAAAGTTATATACAGGTTTCGAGCAACATTTGCTCCCATTTATAGGCTCTTGTTAAAAGAAGAGGGGGTGCTAACCAGTAGCAAACATGGCCCTGTCCCAACTTTTTTGAGACATGTTGCTGCCATCAAATTCAAAATGAGCTCATAGTTTTTCTTGAAATGGTCATTTTTCTCACTTTTCGATGTTCTGTTGTAAATAACGTATCAGTTCAGACATTCCAA
Source organism: Pterophyllum scalare (assembly GCA_024447675.2). Classification (NCBI taxonomy): domain Eukaryota; kingdom Metazoa; phylum Chordata; class Actinopteri; order Cichliformes; family Cichlidae; genus Pterophyllum; species Pterophyllum scalare. Next base: position 38,790 of record JAMQGT020001769.1, on the reverse strand, counting down.
CGTTTTCAAATGTGGGTTTATATGGATGGACTGGATGACCTGACTAGCCTCCAAAAGTGAAGCCAAAATTCTCAGTTGGTAACACATATTAAAACTAGTTACTTTTAAGAGCCAGGTTGTCCATCTTTTATACAGTCACTGGGTGTGACACACTAATCAGATGCCAGTTTGTTTCTTCTGTAAATTGTGTAAGAAACATTTCAAATTTGTGTTTCATTTTCTCAGGGAGCCATTTAAAAATTTCAAAACCAAAAAGATCAGTAACATTTGAGCCTTGGGATTATTCTCCAAGCAGTCAACCACAGGCTCCATGAATACACTTGACTCCGTGAGTACCAAAATTGATAAGAGGCAAGGTGATGGCAGAGTTGGGAAGAATGAGAGAGACGGAAGAGGAAATTGCAGGTAATGAGGAGTCAGAATGAGGAAGAGTTTTAAAGTGCAAGGTGAAGATAATAAAGGGAAAGATAAGAGGAGACGCGTAAAGGGGACAGGAGTGAAAGATGGGAGTATGTACTCCAAACTGATTTCCCCTGGTTGGTATTACCCTCACCATCATTCTCTCAGCATGGGCAGTCTTGTTTAAGAGGAAAAAAAGAACAGACTTTGCACAATAAAGAGATAACAAATCAGCAGGAAATACTGCTGGGTCTGCAATTAATGTTTGGGTCAAAGTTCTGATTAATCCCTGCTCTGTGACTGTGGATGTGTCTGTGTAGGTGATTGTGTCTATGCTGGTGTGCATTTGCAGGACTGAAAGCACAGCCAGAACAATGGCAGTACCAAGAAAGAGATAAACCTTTAAGTGTATGTGGACGGAATATTAAAGTCATCAAACTGCCACTTCATTCTTACTTTGGTGCACAACCTTGTCACACCTAAACACTGAACAGGTATACAAAAAGATGTGATTGCTCAAGCTTTAATTTCAAAGCTGTGGACATCCACTTGCTGCTCTAACAGCCTGAATTCTGACAATTTTGGAGACTGGCTGCTGTGATTTGTCCTCATTTAGCCACAGGAGCATCAATGAAATGCAATACGGGCTGATTCACAATCGGCTGCTTCATCCCATGGATGTTGGATGGGTGAAGTCAAGGGACAGCATCGCTGCAACACTGGATCTGTAGCCTTGCAACCAAAAACCTATGACAGAGTGGACAGGACATTATAGTCCATCCCAGGGATTCTCAAAGTTTTGTCTGAGTGCCGATTTAGCGAGGCAACATATAGGCTACTTGAGGGCCAAATAAGAAAAATGCATCATATAAAAATGTTTAGGTGGTGAGTTGGTGTTTGAGAAACAAAAGAAAAAAACAGTTTAATCAGTTTTATATGTTATACATGCGACTTTTGCTTGTGAAAGCCTTTGTGAGCATTTGGGGAAGGATCAGATTCTGCAGCGCCTGTTCTGACTCCTGTCACTCCAAGGACAAGCTCTGGCTTTTGTCCGCATTGCTGGACAGTTATTACCTGTCAGCTGCTGTCAAAGAAAGCACTGAATCATGGTCAGGGTGATGAAACAGGGCAGAAAGGGCTGCAACTGACCCTGCACAGCCAGACAACCACCTGTTCTGAAAACCTTCCTATAAGAGACAGATTTACTGTCAGGACCAAGAAAACCTACCAGAAACGATGGGTTGACAACTCTGCCGCCGCAATCAAGCTGTTAGTGTAATTTTGCCAAGGCAGCCAGCAGGATGTAAAACATGTTTGAATGGCTTATTCTGAAGAGAAAATATACGTTTAAGCCACTGTGGTAAGGGGTATTTACACCTTTTAGTCAAGTAAAAGTAGAAATACTACAATTCTACAGTAGTAACTCCAAACTAATAAATCAGAAAGTAATGTGAAGTCAGACCATTAGCTGTGGCATATTTCTATGCGGTAACAAACCCATAAAGAATTATCATTCCACGGGTCTGGGCTTTGTGCTTGGTTTCCTTTTTTTTGTAATGCTTTTTCACAATTAACATATCCATAAATTTCAGCCTACTCAGGAGCAGCTTTATTCACTGTAAACAACATTAAATCATTCATGGCTGCATCATTCTCGCAAGAGAATCCGGTTGTGATTGGTCCACTGATAATAAGCAGAACTTTAGATGGGGGAAAAAAAAAATTGCAGCAATCAACACGATCTTTTACCCTGATACCCTGAGATGTACACCTTCAGCCAGGAGAGACATATACAATTCATTAGTTAGACTTTGCTAGAACCAGGCTGGATGTTCTTTTGTCTATAGGTGTGCCATAATTAATTATGGCATATATTCAACAAGGTGCTGAAACATTCCTTAGGAATTTTGGTCAATACTGACATTATATCATCAAACAGTTGCTGCTGAGTTATTGGCTGCACATGTAATGTAATGTATTGACATTTACATCGCACTATTCTAGTCTCTTGGGCAACTTAAAGTGCTTTCAACTACAAGTCAAATAGTAGTAATACGTTCCTACAGCAGATTATTCTTTACACCCAAAGCTCTTTATTCGCCTCTCATTCACGGTCAATTTAGAATCACTAGTTAAGCTACTTTGCATGTCTTTGGTGCTGCCAGAGCCAGAGCACCTAAAGGAAACAAGCATGCAAGCTTCCCAGTCAGGGTCCAATCCATGATGCAAATCTCCCCTTCCACCACATCTCAGAGGTGCTCTTATTGGATTGTGAGGCTATTTGAGTCAAATAAACTCACTGTCAAGAAACCAGCTTGAGATTATTTGAGCTTCATGTCAGAAGGAGTTGCACTGGGTCTTTGTGGATCTAGAGAAAGCATATAATGTGGGAAGAAGTGTACTGGTACCAATTTTCAAAAACAAGGGTGATTTGCAGAACTCTAGTAGCTACAGAGGGATAAAGAGGTTGAACCATACCATGAAGCTATGGGAAAGAGCTGTTGAAGCTAGGGTAAGAAGAAAGGTGATGATCAGTGAGCAGCAGTGTAGCTTCATGCAGAGAAATTGCACTACAGATGTGACGTTTGCTTTGAGAGTGGTGATGGAGAAGTACCGAGAAGGTCAGAAGGAGTTGCACTGTGTCTTTGTGGATCTAGAGAATGGATATGCATATTTGGGAGTGGTTAGGGCTCAGAAGGTAGAGCAGTTCATCTACTAATCCGAATATGGGTGGTTTGATCCTTGGCTGCTCCAGTCTGTGTGACAAACTCTCCTTGGGCAAGTTACTGAATACCAAGTTTCTTCCAATGCCTTTATCAGAGTGTGAATGTGCTCTTCTGCATACCTCGGTGGTAACAAGTGGTTATTTGAGTTACTGTTGTTTGCAGATCCATAGGATTTTCTGGTTTTTAAGTGAGCCGCAGCTCTCTTGACTTTTGGGAACCATTCAAGCCATTCAAGGTTGCCAAGGCCAACCTTGAATCCCTAGGCCTCTCTGACTAAGAGCATAGATCACCTTTCTTCCCCATTCTGATTTGAACTTCAGCAGGTCATCTCGACCTCAATTAATAAGTACTGACGGCAGCTTAACTACCATTTTATATGTTTTGTTAACCACAAATAAAAACATTTAATTAACTAACCACAGTGCTGACCTTATCTTTCTGACAACTCACTAAAATTATGATGTCCCTAGGTTGTATTTGTTCACATTTTTTTCAGATCTCTCTGCTCACACAGAGTGTGTGGGCATGTGTGTGATGCTGAATCAAGTGAGGCCATTTAAATTGATTAGTGCCTCTGAGTTGGACCAATAGAAGACAACAGCGTTTTTTTAAAATCCAGCCGCACACTCCACATCTCTGTGATCAGTGAGTCAACCTTTAGTTGTATGTACTGTGACAAGAGTCAGTGTAATTAGAGTAACTATATACGTATGTATTCAGAGTCAGTGGTTAACTTGTTCGTTTGCTATTTATTTATAGTACACTGTGAATATAATGCACTTGGTAGCACTTTGGTAGGCGTGACAAACCCTATTTTGTTAAACACTTCTGTTGTCTCATTTTGGTTTAAAAGCTAATGCCTTCTTTTTTGTGGGATAAGTGCACCTTTGTTGTTCGTTTCAGACATTGCTCATATTTGAAGTTAATAAAACTGTAACCCTTAACTTTGATTTGTAGTGTGCAACTGGACACGAGAATGGGAAGAGTGGGGAGACACACAACCCAGCCATAACACACTGCATAGGTTTACCCTAGATTGGAGATGTAACACAATCAGTCAGTGCAGTTGGAGAGCCCAAACCAGGCAAGAACAAATTACTTTAGAAGTTGGCTTGAGGACTAAACCTCCCTTTAGTCCCAAGTTTAAGTCTTTTTTGGACTTTTTTCATCCAGGTGTGATGTCATGTCTCAGCTGGCTTATCTTATAATTGCAAAAAGAGCTCAATTATTAAAATTTTTAACAGATCGTTTAAGAAACTTTCTAAATCCAACTTTAATATTTAATGTAGGCGTCAATGAATGAAAAGAAACCAGAACTGAGTCAAAAGTGGGCAATGTGTCAGAGTGTGCACTTTCGAGACTAAAGGCTGAAAAAGGCAATCTAACAATATCTATGTTATTATGCAGAAACTAGTAATCTTCATACCAGTAGCTGACCAAGTGAGAGAAAGTGCGGCTTATTTCTTCAGATGGATTTCAAAATGACAGCCTTCATATTCGCCTATTTTCACAGAGGAGGCAATTGTCAGAGTGCAGTCTGGTTAGTGAGTGTTTTATGTGTGTGTGTGTGTGTGGTCACTGTAGTCAGATGCTCACATTAAATGTCTCAGTGTCTGGCTTTATAGCTGCTGACTCAGCATTGTGAATAACCAGGTATGCGCCTTCCATAAAATGAGACAGACATGGCTCCCTTTAACTGAGCCAGGTCAGTGATGTGTCTGTATGTATGAACAAATGAACCAGCGCTCGGCCTTTAATAGAAAAATAATCAAAACGTAATAGGACCATACTTTATCTTTCACAGTCTCATGGTCACATTCTGGGCATGTTTACAGCTCTTCATAAAATTCTAAATGAACTTAATGATGATAGTCATGTGAAAACGGTCTTTTTCTGAATCTATTTCAAATACAGAATAAAGTGTATAGATCATTTTGTGTGGAAATTGTAGGGAGAGAGAGATTGTGTGCCACTGCACAAAACAATTACAGTGATAAAAGATAAGGTTGTTTTGAAATGATTACCGCTGAGGAAAAGCAGCAGAAAATGAAGGATGACGGTAAAACAAATCAAACAAATGCCCGCTGCACTGGGCATTTGGGCCTGTTCATGTTAACAGATTAGGTCTGTTTATCACATTTTATTTACCTTCAACCTGACTGAAACAGAATTACTGGCTACTGTTTTATTATTTATCATTCACCTACTGCACTGTATCTCAATAAAAACTGATAGACAAAAAGTGATAGACATGTTTTGTCCTGCATGTCACTGTGCAAACTGAGTCTCTGGAAGTTTTTTTTTTTCACATGTACAATGATAGTCCAAGGATACGCGACTGCAGTTGTCCGTGCTGCTTGGATTTTGGAAGAGGTGTTGTTCCACGGTGTCTACGCAAGAAACAATTTGCCGGTCGCTCATTGCTTTGTCACTAGTGCTTGGCCTCTAAAGTTGACATTCCAGGCTTCAGCTGCCTAGGTAGATTTCTAATGTATTTACCACCCTGTCACTCAATGGTATCCTGTGTTCTCATTGGTAGGCGCTTCAATCTCCTCAAAGTTAAGAGATGTTTAATTTGGGACCCGCCCACTTCATGTCCACTTCAGCGATGCATTAGATAGTTGCCACTTGAAGTTGCTGACTGTGACTTTCTGTGGTCTCTGGTTGCCATTGCTGGAAATCTCTTCCTGTGTGTAAGTCCATTTAGCTGTCTAAAGAGGACTATTATTGAGCCATTAAAAAGACCAGTAAAGAAAGCATCTAAAGTCCAAGTGTGTTTAGAAAGGTATTCATGGTATTCACTGCTGCCTACGAGCTAAAGTCTAACTTGGTTAAAAAAACTTTAGAGCTGTTGTTTTGACCAGTAGACTCCCATATTCTCAGCATTTAGGGTGGTTGTAGCTCAGGAGGATGAGGAGGTCACTAACTAAGTGGAAGGTTGGAGGTTCGATCCCTGGCTGCTCCAGTCTGCATGCCAAAGTATCCTTGGGCAACATGCTGAACCCCGAGTTGCTTTTTGATGCAACTGTTGGAGTATGAATGCATGTGAATGTTAGATAGTAAGCACTTAAGCATAGAAAGAAGCGTGAAAGGTAAAGTGCTTTGAGTGCTCAACCTAGAGTAGAAAAGTGCTGAACCAGTCCATTTACCATTCATAGTGGCCTTCACAATTCATTCCTTAATCAGCTGTTTTAACAAGACAAGAAATCAGATGTGAGATTCCTTCTAGATCCACAGATCATTTCTCAATGGAGGGAGCAAGTAGAATACAGGAGGGAATCTTTTGGAATCAAACTTTCAACTCATACCTTCAAAGCCAACTTCCATGATGTGTATTGGGGCAACCCCCTGGCCTTCCATGAGTGCTACAAACAGAGGTTGTGTTAGACTTCCTCATGGTAAAAAAAAAGCTCTCGGAATCTATTATTTCTTTTTAATAGTCTATTATTTTCTCCTGGCACAGGAAGAATTAAACCAGTGCAGCCATTGAGCCCAAAGAGGCAAAGGTAAACTAAAAATGATTTCACCTGAGTTCATATTTGAGCACAGTCAAACACATTAAGGGATCATGCATGCTTTCTGCAACAGGGCAGCTGCATACAGAAACAATGTAAGCATGGTTATCAGCAGTGCTGCATGTGAGTTACAGTATTACATATCAGGTTATCACCATCATGTTCTACGTTGTCAAAATGATGGCCTCCCTTCACATTTTTCTGTCACTGATAAAATTCTTCTTCCTCCACCTCCTCCCCACTTTAGGGGTCACCCCAGAGGATGTCCTCCCTCACTACATCCATGAAATTTCTCTGGGGTGTTCCTCGTTTTTCTCCTGCCTGTCAGCTCCATCTTCAACATCCTTTGTCCAGTATACCCACTATCTCTGCTCTGCACATGTCCAAACCATCTCAGCCTCGCTTCTCTAACTTTATCTCCAAACCTCTCAACTTGAGCTGTCCTTCGGATATACTCGTTTCCAATCTGCCACCTGCAGCTCAGCCTTCAGTCTTTTTTTCTGTGCCACCTTGTCCAAACCATGCATCAAAGCAGGTCTCACTACCATCATCTCAACCCTGCATTTCGCTCCTGCTGCTATCCTACTGTCGCAAATCACTCCTCACACTCATCCGCATTCCCTCCACCCTGCCCACACTCTCTTCTTCACCTCTCATGCGTTGCTCGTTGCTTTGGATGGTTGACACAGGTATTTAACCTCATCTACTTTCATGATCTCTGCTCCTTGCACCTTCACTGTTACACCTGCCTCCCTCTCATTCTCACACACATGCCGTGCTTCTACTTACTTCATTCCTCTTCTCTCCAGAGCATACCTCCATCTCTCCAGGCCCCTTCCACCCCTCACTACAGATCACAGTGTCATCTGTGAACATCGTAGTCCACAGAGACTCCTGCCTCACCTCATCTGTCAGCCTCAGAGCCGATGCTTGATGTAACCCATCTGTCACTCCTACCACACACTTCACCACAGTCTCGCGGTCCTCATACATATCCTGCACCACACTCACATACTTAGCTCCCACTCCTGACTTACTCGTGTAGTACCACACTTCCTCTCTCAGCACCCTATCATGTGCTTTCTCTAGATCCACAAAGAAACAGTGCAGCTCCTTCTGACCTTCTCTGTACTTCTCCATCAACAGTCTCAAAGCAAACACGTGAAGTGCTTTTTCTCAACATGAGATATAAATGATGGGACAGAGCTTCATGTACCCTTTTAAGAGAAGCCCAGCCCAGCCCCAAAAAACGAATCCTTTCATGAAACCTAGATGCAAATGCCACACAAAGTGGGCATCCCTCAAGGGGACTAAACAGCTGTCGTCAACCTAAAGAAAATCATTCTCATTTCTTGAACATGACCTTTCTGTGTTGACCCATCTGATGATCCATATAAATATCATTGCTTATAATTATTTGCACAATGACCTTTCTGTTATGTTAGTTTCTATGTTATGTAGTCAACTTAGAATTATTTTTTATTATCTGGCTAGAAATACACATATGAGGGTAACCAAATGCTTTATTCCACTCTTCCATATTTCTGAAAACTGTTGAAAAATAAGTTAAAGAGTTGGAGTATGAAGACATCTGTCTTTAGCTCGACCTTCCCTGCAGGCAGGAGAACATCCCTTCTGCGCTAACTAACAACTGGAAACCTTTGAAAACCCACCACCCAACGCACCATTTTTACTTACTTGTTGACCAGAAATATTTAACTCTGTGCGTTGGCTGTTCCAAACCACAAACAGATGTCTTTGATTTACCCATGAACCCATTCACCGCCAGACTCAGTGCTGTATTCCTCATCACTGCTGCACATAAGCACTCTACTATTAACTGATAACTTGGTGCATTCTTAATTCTCCCTGCTGTACAGTTTCATCCACATTCACCACCTGAATTACTGGCTGCTTTGCATGGCAGTCAGTTTTTATAATATGTTTTATCTCTAACACAAGTTACACTGTAATACTGTGTTTCATTAATGTCTGTCAGTCACCCTCATTTCCACTATAACGCGCTGGTGTTCATCTCTTAGTGTGTGTATTTATGTGTGTAGGACTGTAAACAGGAGTTGTAGTGCCTTTTTAATAAATGGACTAATAGTAAATTGACTGGTACTTACACTCAGAGTGCTTTCTTCCTACAAGCATGTAAATGTGCATATATATATATATATATATATATATATATATATATATATATATATATATATATATATATATATATATATATATATATGCACATTTACAAAGTTCATTTGTTCATTTTGGTCACTAACGTGTTCAGATTGGTGCCACCTAACTTTCCATATTTAACCTTCCCTCTAAAAGTGAGATCTGGCTCCTTCCGACAGGCCATCGAAAAGAACTTCATCACACTTTATTCCATTAATTGTATACAGTCTCTGAATAGTTAGTATAGGTAATGTAATAATTTTGCATAATATATATTTGAATAGATTTGAGTAAACCCCCCTACAAAAATAGCTAGGATGTACATAGAATGGTAATTAAACCTTAGAATCAGCACGAGTCGTCATGTCATGTCACCGTGTGCTTCAGTAGCTCAAAGCAACCCCCCACTTAGCATTTCTATCCATCATCAACTTTTTTTTCATAGCTTCTGAGCTGTAATTCCTCACACTGTCTAAAGTGTTGATTTGTTTCAGTTTTGCGTCATCTCCATCACCATAGCTTTTCTCCAGCAATTCAGCAGGGAGATTTTACTCTACATTTAAACTTACAGTGGACATATTAGATTAGGAATTCTATCATAGCAAATAACTATTTATTATGTAAAGATTTAGTGGAAAAAAAGGGTCCTCAGCAAAGCAGAAAGTCACTTTTCTTCTGTGTGCTGTTAACTGAGATTCTTTGTTCAGTTTGTGAGCCGGTGTAGCAGCAACATTTAAGTGGATGTGAGTTCCTCCCTTCAAACGGTTTCACCCTCCCCACGTTTGTAAAGAGATAAGAGTAGTTCAATGGAGAAGATTCAAACAATGCTCCCCACATATATCAAAGGTCCAATCATGATGCAGTGAGCCTCAGATGGCGCAGTGTGGCATATGCCCACCTATTCTACAATACCCGAGTGGGTAAATTGATTGTATCTTTTATTTTTTTCATAGAGCCACAGTGGTGTGTTGGTTTAGCACTGTCACCTCACAGCAAGAAGGTCCTGGATTTGAATCTGAATGTGAGTGAGTCTCTGTCTCTCTGTGTTAGCCCTGTGATAAACTGGCGAACTCTTCTGGGTTTTGTTTTTGCCCCATTGCAGATGGAAAAGTGTTCCATCCACCTGCAACCCTAAACAGGACAAGAGGATGGACAGACTTTTTTTTTTCTTTTCCTTGACTCCACCAACCTCTCTGTTTGAAAATGTTTGAGAAGTTAATGATTCTGGGTGCCATGAATGTGGTTATTACTTTCCCCAGTCCTCCTTACTGCCTGCTGATATAGGCACAATGGATATGAACCCACATGTATGGAAGAGATGGAACCCCCCCCCCAAAAAAAAGAGTAAAAACACAGAGAAAAGTAGAGCAATGTTAATTTGCCAGCTGAGACCATGCAGAAACTTCCTAAATCAAATTCAAATGCTGATTTTTTTTTTATCATAAAAACAACTCACACATGTAATAAATTATGCTCATCTGACTTCCTCCAGCATCCTGCAAGTGATGCTGGGGGTGCTGTTGATGAAAATAAAGAAATTAAATGATGTACTTAAAATTATATATTATTTCACTCTACTGTTCTCTCTGCTCCCCTATGTAACTTTCTGTTTCTGCCATTTTACGAGGAACTCATATGAAATGTCAGTGGACTATGTCTCAAATCCTTAGTCCCATCGCTCTAAGCATCCATTGTTTCTGTGGCCCAGATACCATGTTTCTGCTGAGAGAGGGGGTGGATGCTGTGCATACTGATATACAACTCTAACGTTCTCGCATTAAAACAGTGGAAAGAGGCAGAATGATGGGCAGCAGTAAAATGGAGATAGAGGTGAAAAACAGAATGGGACACAGGAGAGGGGGGATATCATTAAACAAAATGCTGTTGCCACTGCAGTGCTTCAAATCAGTTGTCAAGTTCCCTTCCCTCGCAGCAAGATAGCAAGAGGGAGGGAAAACAGCGTGAGAGACATAGAGGGTGATATCGAGGGGAACTTAAAGGTCAGAACACAATGAGCTCCCATCAAGGAGGAGGGCAGAGTCAAGTGTTCACATCTACCAGCTCATCTCTGCTTGATGCTGCAGGCCACCAGTATTGTTTCCAGCACAGACCGCATCGCACCAGCATAACAAAACTCTCAAAGCCCCAGTGCTGCTTAAAGTGCAGTTCAGCTTGTTGGAGTACATGAGGCACATATTCAAAACATTCAGCTTTTGTATGATGATGGTGGAGCTGTCCAACAGTGTGGCTAGTGTCGGTGCTTACATTTTAATTGTTGGTGAAGTGGTGTTATCAAATGCTGCTCGGTGTGCACATTATGTTTCAATTGCATTTGAATTATATTTTCTATTTTCAATTTGTCACAACAGCCACCAAGGGTGCTGATTCTGAGTGCTATCCAACAGCTGGCAGGAAGCTGAGATACTGTTGATGAGAAATGATGGACAGTGTTGGGCCTCATGAGCTCCTTCACTGGCCTAACCCGTTAGCATAACAACATAAACCTGGCTTTTTTGGGAAAGTGGGTTACTGTAGTAACTCCAGTCAGTCCTACCTTAAAATCTGGTTCAATAAGTTTTCTGCTTTTGTTAAAATCGATCATTTCTGGTGACCCTGAGTCATCCCTTAGTTATGCTGCAATAGGCCTAGGCTGCTGGGGGGATTCCCATCAGAATGAGTGTTTCTACTTCACTCTCTATGTGTTTTTATACCACATGCATTTAATCATTAGTTATTATTATTTCTCTGGCCCTCTCACCCCCAACCAGTCATGGTAGATGGCTGCCGTGCCCTGTTAAAAGGGAGTTTTTCCTTCCCACTGTGCTTGGTATATGAAATCCTAGATATTCCACAATTAACTGTATGTGGTATTATTGCAAAGTGGAAGCATTTAGCAACCACAGCAACTCAGCCATGAATTGGCAGACCATGTAAAATTACAGAGAGGAAATGCTGGATGCTGCATTTCAAACCTCCTCTGGCATTAACATCAGTACAAAAGCTGTGGGCTGGGAGCTTGATGGCATGGATTTCCATGGTCAAGCAGCTCTTGTTGGTGTAATGTGTAGGTGATTCTAAAAAAGTTGGGACTCTGTGTAAAATATTCAAACAAAAGCAAAATTCCATCCATCCATCCTTCCATCCATCCATCCCTCCATCCATCCATCCGTTTTTTTTTGTTTGTTTTGTTTTTTTGCCCATCTTTCCTTCAGATAAACTTTGCCTCTCTCTGCTCTTTTTTTTTTAACCCATTTATGTTACTGACCTGTTGCCAGTTAACCTAATTAGTTTTAAAATGTGACTCCAGCCGTTTCTTTTACTTTTACACTTAGAGAAACTATCTCTCCTGTTTGTGTCTCCCGCGTTGTCTGTGCAATCAAAGACTAATATTTTGGATTAGCTTGAGCTTGAGTAATTTATCAATGATGTAGGTGTTCTTCATTAATTTAATACCCTGTCTATGTGCAGACTACGAGCGTACAATCTGTGCATGGTTGTGTATCCTTATTTGTTTGTGTCTGGACATATAACACCAAGATATTTTACCCCATAAAACTCTTTGCTTATTCAATGATTTACAATCCTTATGGTTTACAGTAAAGGCAGCTCACCTACTGTTGTTGTTGTTGTTGCAGGTGAAGAGTTTTTTTCAAAGACAGGCACTGGAATTTAACAGTCAAGGATGGAAAAAAAAAGTATGTTTACTGACACAAAAATGGGAAGAAAGCCTCAAGGGACCTCCTTCCTTTATATGAAAATTCACTTGTTCTGACTTTTCCTTCACCTTTCTCTGGTGTGTTTGCATTTTAAGACCTTAAGTATAACAAAAATTGTCAGCCTGTCAGACTAATTTGTATAGCTCTGTCAAACTTTGTATCAGAATGTTGTTGATGAAGCCCCCCCCCACTAACCATTTTTAAAAGGAAAAGGTGTGGTGTAATGCATTCAGAGCTTTTGAGGCTATGATGCACCAATGTAAATGTGTCTCTCATGGGTAAAGGTTGAAAGTAGGATTTGTTAGGGTGCAATTTGAAAGCTCAGAGGATCCAACTTTTTTCAATCCCTCTGAGGGGGAAAAAATGATTGTGAAAGAGTGCTGCATGATTTTTAGATTATCAAAGATATCGCATTTGTTGATGGGAAGATCAGATGCTGCAGAGGAGTGACTGTGAGGAATAGTGCATGTGACAAGAAACATTCAGCAACAGCTGCAAGTTATTCATAAAAGACCTAAGAAACCATATATTTCAATTCACAGAAGAAAGTGACAGGTTTTCTTTTTTTTTCATTTTCATAATTAAACAGTTATTAAGTTAATAATACATCCATTCAGTATACACAACCATAAATATCAGCTTGATGAAAATACAGGAAATCATGCAAATATAACACTTTATTTCATTTGTCATAAGGGACATGTTTCCACCTTTATACTCTGGATTCTCTTAATAATTACAAGTAGCCATTGCACAGTCCCCGACCGTTTAGAGAAATACCCCAATCCCACCCTATCCGCCCACATTCCTTAGAGAGCCTCACACCTCCACCCCTCACAACACCACCAAATAAACATATATAGATAACAGGCTCAGTAAAAAAACAGTCATTTGTTCCTACAGTTTGTACAAAATTCACAGATCTTGTTTGTTTGCGTTCTTCATTTAGTTTACAGATCATCTCTTGAATAGGCAACCAAACTGCTGTGAAATCACACTGGAAATAAATCAAAGTGGGCAAAATAAAGCAAACACACCAAAACAAGAACAGAAATGGAACACGGGACAGCCAGAAATAGCAACTGCAGCTGATACGGGTCTGTGGATTAGAATACAGCAGCATGTTAGTGGGTGCAGTGCAGTGCAGATAGATGATATTCACATTTCAGATCATTGTGTGAATTTCATCTGTCGCCATGCATGCCAGCCAGTGTCATGGTCCCCCTCTGATCTGTCGCTTCACATATCAGCTTAAACTAACAGCAACTGCCACATGAATAAAAGGTGTCATCGGGGTAGACTCTTACTTTGCAGATGTAGCAGTGATCATGAGTTGGATTTTTCTCACTGGGAATGCTGGGTTTATGTGAAGAGCAAGAAGAGGAAAGTACAGAAGAAATAAGATGATCATAAGAGCATAATTTCTGTCCTCTTTATCTACACTGATTATATCAGACACACACACAACAAAAAATAAAAACAAAAAAAAAGAACAATATGGAATTCGCCTGGAGACCGAAGAGTAAACAAGTCGATTTAGCATGTTTTGTTTCTGGTTTTGTGTCTCCGGGACAAACGCTTCCACTTGGCTAAAACTGGGTTTTTAAAACTATTTAGAATTTCACTGTGCATATTGTCAGCCAGTTATCACAGTGCCCAGTATATGAACACATTTGAATAGACTTAGTCAAACTTGGACTCATGACAGCTCATTATGAATGAGAGGCACAGCAAATGTTACTGGAAAGAACTTTAAGTGATGAGGAAAAACAAACAGCCTATCTGGAGGTTAGAAGTTGCACAGCCTAACTTTAGGAAATGCTTCCTGAATTGCTAAGAGTTCAGAGATCCATTATATGAACTATAATCTCCAATAATCACTGCAGGACTAAATCCAGAATATGGAACAAACTGTGTAAGTTAGAAAAGCTCAGAGAAATGCTACCGAGCATGTAGCTCCTCTTTTTTTTTTATTATGTATGTCCCAGTCCTATGCTTTGTATAGGTTATATTATTTCTCTCGGTGGTCTTTGATACTGAAAAATGCCTGTCAAGTTTCTCTGTTAATCTTTTTGGCAAAGCAAGTCTTGTAGGTTTCAAAGATTAGGGAAAAAAAAATAAAGTGCATTTAGATCAAAGAACACAGATCTGACAGTGTGGGACTGATGTAAGATAGTGCTAAAAAATAATAATGATGTTACACAAAAAGTTCCAACTCAAACATCTCTCTGACAACAAACCGATTATTGAATCATTCTCATCTGCTGACTAAAAATGTCTTTAAAGCATTGATTTTTTATCTGTGTTTATGAAATATATCAAAGTAAAGATTCAAATAAGGCAACACTTTAATAAAATTGCTTCAGAACGTTTTGATATAAAACCTTTTACATCCAGGGAGTAAATAACATAAACAAGACTTTGTAGCTCACTGATGGGCTTTTGGGGCTGCCATTTTTCCAGGTAGTCTTGATAGACTGGCCTTAAGAGTTACAAAGCTGAGCAGTAATGCAAATCATCAAATCAAATATCTTTCATCCTGATATAATGAATGTAATTAGTCTTTTTCTTTCTTTCTTTCTTTTTGATTGATAAGTTTAATTTATCTTTTTGGCATTCTGTATATCATGTTGTGACATATCTAATGGACAAAGTTGGGGGTTGTGCTGTAGAATTTTACGATTGTCTAAATTCTTAAGGGTTCATTGTTTGTGGATTGGGATTCTCTGGAAATTTAACAACAGTCTGTGTTTGTTACTTTTTGGTATCTGTTTAAATAGGCAGAGACTGTATCATTAAAACGGCACCAGAGGAGTAACAGGAGTAACTAAAAACAAAAGGTTTCATATTATGGGGCCTGACACCTTAGTTCCAATGAAAGGAACTTTTAATGCTTCAGCGTACTGAGGCATTTTAGACAATATCATGCTCCCAACTTTGTGGGAACAGTTTGGGGATGGCCCCTTCCTGTTCCTGTTCACTGGCCTGACCTCAACCTGACAGAACAACTTTGGGATGAATTAGAGCAGAGACTGTGAGCCAGGCCTTCTTGTCCAACATCAGTGTCTGACCTCACAAATGTGCTTCTAGAGGAATGGTTAAAAATTCCCATAAACACACTCCTAAACCTTTGTGGAAAGCCTTCCCAGAAAAGTTGCAGCCATGATAGCTGCAAAGGGTGAGCTATTGTACCCATATGGATTAAGAATGGGATGTCACTCAAGTTCGCATGTGTGTTTTGGCAATTTGGCTGGAGGCAATGCGCATCAGGGGGTGGCCAAGGCCGGAGGCCCAGGTAGATAAATCCCCGATGGCTTTTGGGAAAATAGTTTACTTCAAACATGATATTTGTAAAAATACACTCTTAAATAAAAATATGTGTTTGGTGCATATTACTTGTTTCTCTCTCCTTTTTTGTGTTAAATTCAAGATACAAACTTTAGCACAGTGTTTTGAACACAGAGACGTTGTGCCCCATTCACAAACAGTGCATACACACAAATCTATACGTAAAACTGTACAAAATCAATATTTTCTTAACTGAATTTGTTCATACTCTATAAATTACTATAGTAATAACAACAATAAAAATGATTAATATTATTTGCTTCTGGTCAGTTACAGTTGAATTAGGATTAAATACATAACAGTAAGATATTTACATGTAAACAACACAAAATACTAACTTAAAATGTGTGGACTTTAATTTTTAACTTTTTTTTTGGAATGTCATGAGATTCTCTTTTCTGTTTTCTTCTTTTTCTGATTGTCTGTTAGTCTTTTTTTCATATCATCTTTGAGGTTTATGTCAAAACTTTTCCATTTCTACTTAAGAGACAGTGAGTGTCTCGGGGGATCCGATATTCAGCACCTCTGTTGTTTGAGCCTGAGCCTTGCTTTTTTCTTTCTTCCCCCTTTTTTTTTTTCTTAACTCTCATCCTGCCTGGGGAAACACTTTGGAAAGCTGGGCTTTCTCTTAGATTTTCTCCTCAGATATTATTGTTTTAATTTCCTCGGTTTCACTTTCTCCTGTCGTTTTTCCCTAATGGTTGAGGCAACATCTCCACCGCTTCCTTCACTTCACCTCGAGGCAAACAGAGAAGGTACCAAAACCAGCAAGTTGGACTGGAATGATACAGATTCACTAATTTGCCATCGAACACATTTCATGAATCCTGTGGTAATTTTGCGTGTGCACTTATTTTTTGTGCAGAGTGAGACCATTCCTGTGCACATACAGTATTAATGAATGAGGGCATTTTGTACCTGTGAAATAAAAGACAGTCATCAAGGAAAAGACTGTTTTCCCTGTCAGCTCTCACCATTTTACTTGTGAGCACACAACTGTTACAAGTATAACAACACATCTTGGATGAGCAAACAGCTAAAAGCTATAGGGTTGTGGGGGTGGAAGGTTCACACTAAATATATTTACAGGGACCCTGATCTTGATGATATTAAACACCCAACAAGTTATTGTGAAGACCTGTGAAACGTGTGTGTCCTTTTGTGTGACAGTAATTAGCAATTAGCTAATCTGTCTCCCATTACATGGCCGCTGCACTGTGCTTTGTGATTCACTCGGCAGGTGCGGTTGTGTGTCTGCATGAATTTGTGCATGTTGTTTCTCAGTGGGAAAGCTGATATGAGGTCACAATAAAGTCACAGCAAAGTGAGGAAAAAGGCCACAGGCGTAGACACAGACTCATACACTAAATGGCTCACACATTAAGTTACATACGGTTATTATGATTGCAGCAATTAAGCCAAACACACATGCATACACTGCTAATAAGGTGCCTGTAATAATCTCCACAATCCACACACGCAGACAAATTACCATCATCATTCAGGTGATTACAAATGCTCTCACTCTGTTCTCTCTCTATGCTATGTCGACAATCCTCAAATCCAATAGAGTAAACCACAAACCTCACTGCCCTTCATCAGTACATCTTGCAACATAAAACAAGGAAAACATATATAAGCACTGTGCCATGAAGGAAAGGTGAGATAGAAGTGATAAAAAAAAGAGACAGAGGATCCATCAAAACCCACAAGCACAGTCAAAATAACAAATTTTTTCTTCATTATTGTGTATTCTGTTTTCCTTTGTAATAGAGACCGGCCCACAATCGCTTTCCAAAAGAACTATAAGCCTGCGAAACTTCACAAATGATTGCCAAGTTCTCCTACATGATACAGGGAGCTGCATTTAAACAGCACACTGCGTCTTGCGCCTTTGACGTTGTCTCCATGCACTGTCCACCTTCCACGCCACTTGTTACAATCTTACATTGTTAATGGTTAGTGTGAGGATACAAGACAGGACTAGGGTGTCATTAGCCACAAATGGATTTAAAAAAAAAAAGGAGTGAAATTTAAAATGATTTAAGGAAATTATTCACACCTCATTTATTTATACCTGGCTGAGTTATTCTCAGTCCAGGAAGAAGGGGCCACTCATCTGAAGCAGATTTTATGCTGTATGTAAAGCTGTTAGTCATAATTATTACAAGCATGTTAAATGCTGCAATACAGCTGTTCAGGGGAACTGTTCTGCACATCTGTGACTTACTATAGACCAGTAAGGAAAAATAAATATGTTAACCATCAGTGGGCTTAAGGGCTTCATGTTTGGTCAATAAGTATTGAGCTTATTTATAATGAACGGCACAGCCCATTGAGTTTAAGTGTGATGCCTGAATGATTTTACATGGTTTGATTTTTGCCGTGATAGATCTCAGCTGCAAGCTATAAAGTCCCCCACTGCATCTCTGAAATAACTGGTAAATAATGATTGCATGATTTTAAAAATGAAAACTGAGTTGAACACGCCCATTCTGACAACTGAAACAGTGCATTTAGTCTCTTAAAAATGGCAGTACTATATACTGGCAGTGATATGCCGTCTTCGACATTTGAAGATGAAGGTGCAAAACCAAAAAGCACAAGGGAGGATAAGACGGGAGAAAGTGAGAGGATGACTGGAGCGTGACACTGCTGGACAAGAGTGTGAGTGTGTGTGTGTGTGTGTGGGGGGGGGGGCAGTGTGCAACTTAGTCACTCAAAAGGCAAAATTAGCCATGAATAGCTGGCAAGGAGACTAAATTGTCCTGTAAGACGAAAGGCGGGAAATGTATTGACTTTTTAGTTTGGCAAATTATCATTTCAGAGACACTATTGTTGGCCACTAATTGAGACGGGGGGGTAGCTCAGCAGTGTGAGAAAATATGCTGGATTTGGAGTCCACAAGCATGCCACCTGGGGCCATTGCCATGGCAACAGCTGGAGATACGAGCTGAAGGGACTGATTTGGCTAATAAGATTAAGGTCACGCAACAGCTCTTGAAACAAAATTATGTGATTGGCTTATGAGAGGTATTTTTGTAGAGGGGAGGACAACTGCGGAGACAAAAATCATTTAACTATGTGGGTAGTTTGAGTAAAATAGCACCTGGTTAAAAAGATGTTCATGAAGTGGCAGCGGGAGCACTGAGTCGGTTTACGGCTAATCTATTACTTCTAAATGAGCACAGAATTGAAATAGGACCTGCGGTTTTCGCTTTCTCTGAGACGTAACAGGTTCAGATAAATAAAGGACAAGGGGTCAGAATGTGAGGATAAGCTGGAGATGCAAGGAGCTGTTTGAGTTTACTGTAGTGGAATAATAAACGGTTGAATCTGTTAAAAAAAATAATAAATCACCAAAACAGACGATCAGTCCAAGAATAACAAGAAAATATCCTGCTGCCTTGTCTCTGCTACATTCACAATTTTATACCTCATCATGATTCCCTGGTTGTTTTGGGGATCGGGAAGACAGTCACCCACATGTTTCTGAACACGTTTCAGACAGTCTCTGATCACCGAAGACACGCGTGGATTTCTGTTATGCCAACTGTCATGTCATTAAAATGTAATTTCACACTTTGTCAGTGGCAGTGGTAACAGGACCACATCACTTGTGGTGTGATCTCAGCAGAGAGCTGAGAGATCGTATCGTAAGTGATAGCTGTAGCTGTGGATAACACTGTCAATGATGACTAAGAGCGATGAGACCCATGTATTCACAATACTGGCTGTATAGCTATGTTTTGTTCACTTTACTGAACTTTATTTTTTTCATGGCATGCTTTGTCATAATGATTGTTGTACTGCACATGCTACTGCACACCGAAGTCAGCACAGATGCACGGTACTGATGCCAGGATCCCATCCAGAGGTTTGAGCCCTTATTTACAACGAAATCCATATGCAGATATGAACGCCATCTCAACGTTAAAAGAAAACGCAAGCCAGCACCACCTTGCACCTTGTCAATAGTTGATCACATTGTTTCTCCAACCGCTTCTCTTATCAGCAGTTAGTTTCAATAGAGGCAGCAGTCATTCGGTGCATGTTGCACTTCTCAGTCCCTTCGTGTCCCCTATCTGCCATTGGACTATTATCATCACCATCATCCTCATAATCATTATCATCATCACCTTCAAAGGAAAACACCAAGTAGTTAAAACTGCCAAAATCTAATGAAGCAATACAATGTTAACTCACTGATCAATAGACTTTCCCTGTTTTTATTGGGGGACTCATATACTGTATTACACGCACTTCTGATGTTATAAACTACTAGTTTAAACTGCCTTCAATTTTTATTTTTTTTATTTTATTTGTGTACGTGTGTGTGCGTGCCTGCATGCATGCGTGTGTGGGCTTGTTGTGTCCTGAAGGCATCCCTCTTTTATCTCTCTGGCCCCTGAACAACCTCTATTGATGGATTGGCCCACAGTCCACAGTCCACAGCACACTGCCCTGGTTTTTTATCAGTTTTCGAGCCCCTCTGCTTTCTTCTGTCCCACCCTCTCTCTCTCTCTCTCTCTCTCTCTCTCCTCCTCCTCCTCCTCACTTTCTCTCTGTTCATTTAGTCCAATCTAAGTAAGTGGCTCTGAAAACAAACCCTGTCAGAATGAAGAGGACAATCATTGATCAACTACCACTACCCGCTCATAAAAAGAAGGAGCTTGGAATGCACACAGCTACAAACATGCACAGTGCATTCTCCTGTTAAACAGATTACGGGTCTAATCTGTCCACCAAAATGGTATTTATGCACAAACAATGAAGCACACACACACAGCACTGTACAATTTGTATACACTCGTAAATTCGCACATGGAAGTGAGTCTGTTTGGAAGGCCATAAAAACAAACTGCATGCATGAACAGCTCCCGTCCTGCTGTTGTTTCTATGCACGCACATCCAGCTTTACAAATGCTCACAGCTCTTCATCTCCTCACCAGTGACAGGCATATTCTCACGAAGCTCCAGAAACAAGGCGTCATTTTTACTGCAAAGCCAAAGAGGAGGGTGGCAGATGACGGAGTTGGGGGGTAGCAGGGGGAGCAAGAGAAATGGGAAGAAGGAGGGAGTGAGCAAGACCCAGGGAGAGACGGAGACAGGAAGTGAGAAAGAGTGATGGGAAAAGAAAGGATTTTAGAAAAAAGAGGGGAGAGTAAAAAAGTGGGGAAGGTTGTTGCTCGGCCAAGCAGAGCTCGGAATCATTTCAGGAAAATCTCATTCCATCTCTCTCCAAGTAACACTCCTATCCTCTCTTTCTGCCTTCACCCACCACCGTTCTGCATGCTAAGTGTATTATTCTGCCTGAAGCCCGACAAGCTGCCTTCATCATATTTCATAATACACTACATGCCTTTCCTTTGTGGAATTCTTAAATGCTTGGTTTCCTTCTCACCTATATCACTGATGCTGTGCCCCTCGTCTTACTGCACAGTGGAAATCAATTTTAAATGAATTATTTACGAAAGAGTAATATTTTTTATTACAGTAATAGAAATAAATTATCCATTAAGTTGCATGAGTGAAAAAAACAACAAGTATACTGTATATGCCCAATTATACATGACTGGGATCACAGGGTCCCTTTTCTTTACCCAGCAAATAACATTTCCATTGTTCTACATGACACGTGTCAAATCCAGTAAATTTTCATTTTCTGTTTTGTTTTATTTTTTAACTTAGAAGGTTGATGAGTAATTCTCTGCAGGTTGCCTAGGTGAATAATTATGCAGTCACATCAGCTTTTTAGTTACAACTTTCCTCTTTTTGAAAAGAGTTTATTTGCTTGTTTTGCAGCCACAGGCCCACAGGCACCTTGAAGTCACTGAGCTGACCGCGAACTCCTCGGTACAACAAAGTATTCTAGAACCAAATGTGAGGCCATCTGTCCAACAGCTAAATCTTGCACAAAATCAGAACATACAACAGGACAGCGGTCCCAAGAACACCAGCTGAATGACTGAGAAAGAAACAAGATGCTGGAAAAGGATCTTAAGAGAGCTGTGCATGAATGCCTGTAAACTTCAGTGAACTGAAGCAAATGATTACTTTACACTCTGTTGCTAAAGGTGGTTCGACAAGATATTGACTCATGGGGTGTACTTAGTTTTTCTCAAGACTCAAGCAGTCCTATGAAATCTTTCTTTCTCACAGTTTTTGGAAGAGGCGACTTGCCGGGAAGATAAACTTGTCAGAATACACCTGTGTTTCCAGAAAACTGCAATTTTACCACAGAGTGCACAGTGTTTGTACTATAGCATCAAAAGATTCTTGTCAAATAACAAATTACAGGACATTACCTAATGGAATGAGTTACACTAAAGCCACCGGGCAAACAATTCTACGTGGCTCTTCTCTGATTGTTCTCTTAACAAAGTCCAGTTTTCTGCCCTCTAATTCTGCCTTTTTCACTTCATCTGTCAGAAAAGTCAGGCTCAACTTTCTGCCTCGCAGATTTATCCAGAGCAAACTCCGGCTTTGATCACTTTTGCGTAGACAGAGAGCAGCAAACATTCATTGATTCATATGAAAATGTCACCGCTACTTGAAAGTTTCAGTCTCTTTATTTATGGATGGCATCCAAAGGAGACAGACAGCACTGAGAAGAGATGGCCGAGATGGCTCTTCAGCTTCACAAGATACTACAATATCTTCTCAGCTCTCTGCCTTCCAGCTACCCACCCTCCTCTGCACTGCTTTTGCTGGTTTACCTTAAGTTCACATGTCACAGATTTCATCCTATTTGCTCAAAAGTAAAAAGAACAAGTTGGTCAGATTTCAGTAACCTTCCCTTTAACGACTTCTTGTCTGTCTCTCTATTCATCTCTGAACAGATATCCAACAGGATATCAGTAAAGTCTTCTCCCTATGTGGTATTCTTCAGTTGTTTCTCCTTCTGATTTTCTTTGCCACATCCCCCCCCCTCCACTTTTTCTGCCTCCCTTATCTTACAACAGCAATTTCCAAGCTCAGAGGCTTGACTCTAATGCTGCTCTTAGTATCTTCTTTTCCAATCAGACTCTTCAACTTGGTTGCCGTCTCTTATTCCTCTTAGCTATTCTCTTCACCACCCCTGTCCTTTTCCTTATTTAATATTTTTGTCATCCACTCACTTGCTAGTACCTCACTGTCTCTACATCCCCATCTTTTTCCACGTCCGCCTTTCCCCAACTTTTCCCAATCTAACACACACACTGTCTGTTTATTTGAGAACTATAGATCTACAAGTTTACTCTATTAAATTCTTGTATTTGATCTGCTGCAGGCAAACTAGACCTGTAAATAAAGATTTTAAGGCCTCACAGTGCAGATCAATCAATTCAGTCAGTTTTTGTATGAACATGAACAGCTAGTGGGGAGAGGCTTTCTAAATATCTGTTCTATTACTCTATTTAGATCATTCATTTGCTCTTGCCATCTTTATCAGGGCAGCTCATGTTCTCAGTTCTGCCTTTGGGAGAATTTATTCTGAACAGGTATGCCCACTTTTTCCTGTAGCTGTAGTTGGACAAGACCTGCATTTTATACCAAGTTTCAAGCAAATCCCTGTTCAAAGTTGTCAACCTCCCATCGGCTGAAGTTCTCTTCTCCATAACCTACTCTAACCTTTCCCTCTTTCTCCATCTTGAATTAAATCCAAATGCCTTTCTTTCCATCCCATCCCGCAATATCTCCGGCTTCTGTCCATTCGATTTACTCACCCAATCCACAGACACCTCTCCTTCTGTTACTCCAGTGTCATCACTGACTCTGAAACAGTAACAGGTGAAACTGAGAGAGTGTGACAGACAGAAAGACAACAAGCCTAACAGTATTTAACAGCACCGCTCAGGCAAAGCATCGCATGTGTGCATGTGCTGTTGTCGACGGGTACACAATGTCCTTTGCACACTCTGTTCTCACTCCTCTATCCCTTTCTGTAAGCCAAGAACACAAGTCTTGGGGGCTTAACTTCCTCCCACTGTGCTTAAGCTAAAAGGTTTTATTGAGCTTTTATCCGGCCACAAAGCAACACTGAGCTGTGCAAGACAACTGTATCTTTAATAAGCAATGTGAGGGTCATGAACCGATGATTCATTTTCCACCAGCCAGAACCAGAGAGAGGCTAAGCTGACGGGGTAAGGTGGGATGAAATTCAGGCTGTAATCAAGCTTAGAAAGCGGGCACCCTTTTTTGCATGAAAACTCAACACGTACTGAAAGGTGGTTAAAAAGACAGCTGCATGGTGTTCTGCTTTCAGTGGTTTACACAGGATGGGTATGCTTTTAATCTAATCTGGCAGGTTTATACATTAGAGAGTTATTAAAAAAAAAGACGGTTGCTCGTTTAATCGGGCTCCTGTTCACATAATACAGACAGATGCAAACCGGTGCCTACTTAATGAGACAGCTTTGTAAATTAGAGCCCATAACCCCCACCCCCCACCCCCCAGGTGCTAGGCTGTTTTTCACGGCGCACCACGGGACACAAACATGAAGACTGTCCTGTCAAATCAAGTTGAATGTCAGAGGATTTTGAAGATTTCGTCTCTGATGGGACCTGATGGGGGTGGTATTACTGCCTCGAGGCAGCAATTTTCTAGAAAGTGATCCAAATTAGTCTTCAGATGTAAAGGTAATAATATGCCGCGTCACTGAAATGAAAAATATGGGATCGCCTGGAGCTATGAAATGTTTGATTCTTGCGTATTTGAGATTCTGATGCAACATTTTTATGACTGTCCAGACGGGTCCACATGCGGGCAGAATCTATTCTCATATGTAATAATAGTTAATGTGATCCTGTAGATGTCTTGGCCAGGGGGTGACATATCACACTCTTGTCCCACTAGGGACACTACTTTTTCCTCGGGTAACATTCCCACTGCTTATGGATTTTTTTTTTTTAGTGCCTTCTATTGCTCTCTCTCTCTCTAATTCAATCGTTCCTCTCATGTGCTCAATTGATAAATGCTGGTGTGAAAAGGTCAAATTCTTAGCAGTGATGTGCCTGTAGGTCTACACACACACACACTGCACGTATATTTGGATGCGTGCCAGTGTTTCTGCTTGCATACCTCAGCAGTATCAGCTGCCCTGTACCATCCCTGCCACAGTGGCAGAAGGCAATTAATGAGAGCCAGTGTTCTTATCTGCTACCTAGCAACCTCGACTGTTCCGCCCGTCGCCCCCGGCAACCACTGCTGCTTCCCGTAATCGATTGCATGGCTTGACATCACACTGAACCGCTGACCGGCAGCGCTGTGAGTGATGGAGAAGTAAAACATCTCCTGCATACGATGTTGTGATTTCAGCTACAATTTCAGCTTCACTCAAGTTTGGTAGAAAACATTCAAAGGATTCACTGTGAAACAGTCACAGGGAATATCAGGTTTAGTTCAGCCCCCGATAATCTAAGTGTGTGGCTTCTTTTAAGAGCTGCCATTGTGGGAAAAAAACAAACCCAAAACAAAACAACACACAGGGAAGCCATGTATTTGACGGATGACCACATGAAGACCAATAGTAACTGAACTGAGCTCGAGGCAGTCTGTGTCAGCTTATGTCAGGCTTCACTCACACCCAAACAATCCCTGCTAACATGCAGTATATGTCCCTTCTTAAGGGCATCAAGAATGAGGGTAAAAATCGAACACACGAAAGGCAGAGGAGCATATTTTGAATAAAGAGAAGCTCCCTTTTTCACTTGCAAAGTCCAGCTGTCAGCGTAGTTGCTGCTGTTTCCACATATATATATTGTGAGTACCTGAAAAGTGCTGACAATTTCTGTGAGGGGTGTAAAGGAAATCCTTTGAAATGCAGAAAATTGCTTAGTGAAGAGACCAAATGGTATCTAGCACCATTTGGTAGTGGATACAATTGAATCAAGGTCGTCTGAGGCAAATCAGTACAGTTGACCCCGACATGCACAAAATCCAGTATAACCAGGTTAATCATCAGATTCCTCTGCACAACAGCAGCACATTTTCCAATAACCATCGCAGTTGCCTTCCACTGCTCTCTGTATTTGAACACCTGCTATTAAATTTACAGCATCCGTTTGCCCCAGGGAGTAAGCTGAATGCATTTTCCTCAGATCATGTTCTGGAGTTAGTAGTTGTCAAAGTAGCTGTTATTTAAGTCATGTAAAAGAAACACAGGGGGGCGTGGCGGTGCATCTGTGTTTTATTTTTTTTCTGCTATTGTTAATATTTCACTGCATTGCACTTCATTCTGCTGGGGCTGAATTTCGACTTTGATGTCAAAATGTTAGATAATATTAGATAATTGTTTGTCTCAAGCTGGGATGCCTCAAGTTTTCACTACATGGAAATCGCTCTGGTTAAGCGGTAGTTGGCAGTCAAGTGTTATTTTTTAGGTTGCTGTTATTTTACAGGAGACATTGATGTTAAAAGAAAAACAATACCTAGGCTCAGATTAACAAGGATGTGGATTCAGAATGTTATATCTGGCATTGCGGTTTGAAAAACATTTCAGGAGAAGACCATAATTTTAACTTTTTTTTTGTTGGGAGGGGGGGGTATACAAGTATTTATGGATATATACTTGTATCATTTACCAGACATCATGATCATGTGGTCAAAGGTGAGTAAAGATGTTTAGCCAAAACAAACTGTCAAACAATCCTGCGTCCACACCTTATCGAGTATGGCATTGTGTCAGAGCAGCTACAAAGTCGGGCTC
Source organism: Pterophyllum scalare (assembly GCA_024447675.2). Taxonomy (NCBI): domain Eukaryota; kingdom Metazoa; phylum Chordata; class Actinopteri; order Cichliformes; family Cichlidae; genus Pterophyllum; species Pterophyllum scalare. The sequence continues at coordinate 12,214 of JAMQGT020001769.1, read as the reverse complement.
AGTAACAACCCCAGCCTGCATCATCTGATAACTCAGCTTGACACCTTTCTGCCTGCCTAACTGTCTAATATAGATCACACTATTTAAGCTCCTTTAGCATGCTCACGTTTGCTGCCCATATACGCCCCACCTCAGCTCCGCCTTTCATGCATTATCTGACTTAATCGACATCACATCTGATCTCTGCTGAGCTCTTGCTGCTGCTGCTCTCACCTGCAGCATCCCATGCATGCACCTTTCACATGTGAGCGCAGAAGGCGTCGCAGAACAAAGCCAGGCAGCCAAATATAAATTACTGCACATGGACAGTAATGGACTACAGAGCTGTAGTTTAGAAGCTGCATTGGAAGCAAAGGAAATTCTCTCCTTTGTAGAAACAGGAGGACAGAAATCTATTTAACACTTATATTAGTTATATTATACTCTGTGGGCTGCTGTGTAGCGTTGATGCTAGCGCTTTCAATTTCCTATTTTTTTGTGCAATATTTAATCCTCTAAGAAGGCACGATTATTTATTCATATTCTAAGTCTGGGAATAGGACTAGCACAGTTTAGGTTTTGATCTTTTCATGGATTTTGATGATAACAGATGTACAGATGTATTATAAGCCTTATCCGTTAAATGTATCCAGGAACTGCATCCACAGTCTGACCAATGTGCAGGTGCGTCACAGGTGTTTGCAGCATCAGTGACTTACACAAGGATATTCGTGACAGTCAGCTCCAAGCCCAGACAGTCAAATTGCAGACTTTCTGTGTATAATCCTGCTTCTTCTTTGCAGTGCTGTCTCTCAAGGTCATTTACACAAAGGGATTTGACAGTGGGAGATTAAGATGAACATCTAATAGCAGAGATGCTGAGGTGCTACAGTTTACTTTGTGGACTTTTGTCAGAGACTTGAGGTGTTAGATAAGCTCCAATACTCGCTGTTGCATTCTGTGCTTTTTTGTTGCTCTTTCTCTCCCTTGTCTCTTTTTTTTTTACTCATGGCTTACTCGAACTAAAATCAGGAAACAGCTGTGATACAGTTACTGCAACACTAGAGTTTAAATGCTAAAATTCAAAGCCTCGCCCGTACTTAGCCTAGCTCTGCGTGCTGCCTGACTACATTCATTTTCCCCTTACCCCCTGCTGCAGAGCAGTAGTTGGGGAAACTAACGCACCAACCTAAGTGTGAGAGAGCCAACCTGCTGGGGTTTTGGTAATCAGGCAACACAGGGCAGGGAAAAAGTGCAGCAGAAAGGAAGCGAGGACGTGACATATGGTGGAGGATTAGTCGTGTAACTATGAGGAACATGCATGAATACATATATAATTATAGCTCAATAGAGCAGTCAGTGCATGTTTGAGACATGTGTGGCTGATTGTGTGCATTGTAATTGCATACATGTGAGTGAAAATTGCATGATAGGGCAGCATAAAATTACAATCTATGCTTCTGTGCAAGCCTGTGTATGCGTGTGTGTGTATATGTGTGTGGGTGTCTCTGCGCATAAGTAGCAGCAAGCGGGTGAATGAGCACAGCCATATTGGAGAGCCACGCAGAATGAAAGGCAGATTAATTAAAAATGCTTCAGATACCCAGCCTCAGTTGTCACTCCCTCAACAGAACACACTTTCATAACAAAATCCCTCAAACGCACATTGACTCACATACACACACCCAGGCACACACACACGCACGTAGCAATATGAATGCTACCCAGTCCAGTGATAAGAATACACTCACGCAGAGCTGCACAGTCAGACACAACAGGTTGTTTGAAAGAAGATAACAATGTATACGTACACATACATACTGTCACCGAGACACAAGTCACACACATGCAGCGCAGTGCTGTGCAAATGTTTCAGACACTTGAGTTAATTAGAGTTGGGGATGCATCTGATTGGTTCCATTTGCAAGCATGACAACAACCCAAACCCACAGCTGAGTAATAAAAAACTTTCTTCACTGGCAAAAAGAACAAGGAGTCCTGCAACAGATGGTATGGCCCCCCAGGAAACATCACTGAGTCAGTCTGGGACTACACAAAGAGACAGGAGACAGTGGGGCACCTTAAATCCACAGAAGAACTGTGGCAAGTTCTCAAAGATGCTTTGGGCAACCTACCAGCCAACTACCTTGAAGAAGTGTAAAGAACATCTGTGCTGGTTTACAGGACAAAGGTGGTCACACTAAATATTGACTTGATGTTTTTAACCTCCTATTTACAACACTTTGCATTATGCTAATTGTTCTTTAAGCATCTTGACTTTACCTTTAGTGCCTGCAAACTGTGTGACAATACTTAACCCAGCAGCAGAGCAGGTCTATCTTCCAAAAGTTCACTGCCTTGCTTTATAAAAGACTGAGAAACAAGGTCCTTGAAAGGCCCAGCTGTGATGAAAGCTTCAGTGTGACAGGCATATTATCAGCTCCTCTACACAGCTCTCAGGGTAAGAGTGTGCGTGCCTTTATCCATAAAGCTGAGAGGGAGAAAAAAAAAGAAGCTTTGGTTGTCCAAAAGACGAATTATAATCCAAGTTATTCACATACACAGTAATTGTGGTTATAGTTTGTGCTCTCATTTGATGTGTGTCTGCGAAGCAAAGGGCTTCTGTAGGTGCAATTAAACATATTCACTGCTACAAGTATTAATTGCAAAGTGGGACAGATCAGAAGGACCCATGAGAACTCTAAACATAACATTCACAATGAGCGATTTCATTCTACTGGGACAGAATATGAGAATTACTCTGAAAACGGGAACAGTTGAGAAAAGAAAAATCAGTTATACAGAGAAGTAAACACATAAACAAAAAGAGACACTTAGGCAGTTAGACCTGGAAAGACACTGAGTTCATTTCTACAGATGTTTGGTTCCATTCCATCTGCATATAAAACTCGCCATTTTGGCACTTTTAAGACCATATGTGTCTGTAAACGTGGATAGAAATATATTCAGTCCATGTTTTGTGTAGGCAAGTGTGAATATGGTCTGTGTGTGTGTGCGCGCGAAAGTGTTTGCGTGTATAGATGTGTGCATGTATATTCGCTTATGTGTGAGAAGGTATATGTTCTGTGTGTTCTTACATTTTATGTCCATAAAGTGTTACTCTAAACTATTCAAACACGTACAGTATATTCATTGATTCTCTACATTGGTGTTTGTGTGTGTTTTGTGGGGTTGTGTAATAGTGTGTGTTTGTCACAGTTGGCCACCGGTAAAAAAACTCTTCTGGTTTTGTTGCGTGTTGGTTTCACTCCCTCTGTCAGTCTTTCTCATTCGGTTGACAATGAGCCAAAAAGGTCGGTGGGACGGGTGGACCCACCAATAAATCAGCAAACTGACGATTCACCTTTGACGGCACACAGATATTTGAAAATCACAGTCCTCCTTCCTCTTGTGGAGCCAGAGAAATAGCCAGAGCCAAAGGATCAGGGTTCATCAGGGGATGAATTTGCTACGCAGCTTTCAGTTTGATGCAGACACGTCGCAGAGCACGTCTTTCAGTGCCAACAAGAACTGTAGTTTCACAGTGCTTAAAATTTAAAGTGTTGAGAGTACTTAATTAGCCTGACACCTCTGAAAAGGGTGTGAAGCAGTGTTGGTTTGTCAAATGTGAAAAAACAAAAAAGAAGCAGAACTGACTCAAAGATCAGAAATAATCATTATTTATGACCACTAGCCTGTCATTGCCAGACAAGCTTACAACTATGAATCAGTGTGGAACTTCTCTGTTCACTTTTCATTTCCAGGAGGCATTATGAGCAAGAGGAGAAAAAAAATGTTTGTGGATGCAATCACACTCAAAACCAGAGTGAATTCTTCATTGGCCTTCAGATTTGTCTGGATCTCAGTCACCCAGGTGACCAAACCGATGATGAACTACACCAAAAACCTTAACTCAAAATCTGTGCTTCTTGACTGGGAATTGCCGTGCTCTGAACACAGCCTTTAAAGGAGGAGCTTCTCCAAGTCTGAATAGGGCTTTTGGAAAACGATGATCTTAATTTTATCTGAATCTTAAGCTCCTATAGTGGATTTAGCAGCCTGTGGCCATGACAGGGTCGGTCAGTTCAGCTTCTGTACAGTCTGCGATGAAACTACTGGACCTTTGGCTCTGCCTATTAATTAGTATTCACAACAATCCAAGAAAAGTTGGACGTTAAGCACAACAGCTTTTTCAACAACTTAACACTTGAGAGAATGGCACTGACCTGCTGATATAAACTGCTCTTCTACTGGTCCTGTACCATATTTAGATCAGCATGTTGAAAATTGTATTTGTTAGAAAGCATCTGAAGTAAATAACAAAATATTGAAATTAACGTATAGCCGAAAACACGTCTCCAAGAGCAACAGGAAATGAGGGAGAGCTTAGAAGGAAGAGTAAATGAAGCCTGGCATTCTATGGCCCTGGAAAACCAGAACTGTCCCACCGTGTCACACTTCAGCACAAAAAAATCCACATCTTCAAATTGTACCAAACTGCAGCTTCTGAAATGTATCTGATCCATAGTTTACATGTTTACAAAATGAATATATTGTTCTGTGTAGCAGAATGTGGATAAATGTGCCAAGGTAAGTTTAGAGATTAGATTCTAGGGACGTTTTGTTGCATTTCCTGTATCACATAGCGGCTCTCTCCAGACGCCCATTTTCTACAGTGATATTAAACTCGAGGAGAAAGGACAAAAAGTTATATTTGCAGCATAGGCGTCTGTGGTCCATTAACTTGTTAATGGTAAAGAAAAAAAGGGGCAAAAGTGGACAGAGAGAGGAATTCTTCTGGGTTTCCTTCAGCCAGCCTCTGTCCCAACAGTGCTTTAATGCTGAGAACATTAACACAAAGCCAGTGTTTCCATTGTAGACTTCATCCTATGGATTCATAAGTTTAATTAAAAAGGAGCAACAAGACCTCACCGCCATTCCCTGGGAACAATTGCAAGCCTATGGTTTCTGTGCCCGAGGTTCACATTTAGAACAACTACAACTCCAAAGGGAGGAAATTGGCAGGGTTGGTCTGTGATTCTCCATGACTATTGATTTGTGTTTTTCAATAAGCCTGAACTTCAAAAACGTTCAGAACTGAGATAAGAACTCAAACTTGTGTAGCAACGACTCCCCGAGGCAGCCAGTGATGCTGTCTAAAACCAGCATGAATTTGTTTGAGGCACATAGAAACTATCCTTCTAGGTCTTAGTTAATACAAAGCTCCTGGACCACAGCCATTCCTCCCAAAGTACTTGTTAATCACGAGGACTAGAATCGTGACGTTTTCTGGCACTAAAAACAAGAGGCCCAGCAAATGGTTTTATTAATTACAATTAAAATTCATTAATCACTCTTGAATTTCTCTCCTCCGGATGAAGGTAGTTTGAATTGTGAGATCGCCAATTGCTTTCCCAATCGTTCCCCGCAATCCTTAACTTCTGAAGGCCTAAGATTTCACATTGATCACTGTAGTAAATTGGACAGACTGGAAAGAAGACACACTATGGCAATTCTCGAGTTTCAGAATCTGTACATTTGTCAGTATCAACCAGTGGAAGTGAAGAGGAGCAAGACTTGGTCACCATGTACGGACTCTTAAAAACGTAGCCGGTGTGCCGGCAGAGCAGAGTAAAGCCTGTTTGGAGAGACTTGATTAAAGTTTAAAGATTTAAATAAACACTGGACAAAAATGAGTAATGCTCTTAGGTTTGAAGTATGGTAAAATGGAAACACTGTTCTATGAGTAACCGAGCTAATGTTATTTCTTAGATCTAAAGAAATGCCTTTAGGATATATGTGGGTAACCTCAGCTCAGGTCCCGCTCTTCTTCCAAGTGAAGCCATTATTTTTTTAAAAGTTCCTACCCCTGCATAGCCTGTGGTACTAATTTAAAACTAATTGATTGGTGATTCCTTTTGTACCTTACAAATAGGGGCGCTGCCAGTGAAACTTGAACAAAAAGGCAAAAATAGAAGGCTAGGCACTTAATAAAAAATGGATGTGGTCCAACTAAGTGCCCAAGGGAATTTGTGCTGTGTTTTTTATGTGCTACCACTCACCCAAATTAGGTTCTATTGATCTAATGGCAAAGTAATGACATTCCTCTGACATCCCATCGCGAGCACTCGTGGGTCTACTGGACTGACTGCCACAGATGACATAGAAAGGACAGTTATTACTCAATACAAAAATAATAGAATATCAAGGAAAAATACTGGTCGAATTGTCAGTTCACCCAAATACCATGACAAATTTTATCAATTCCCTTTTGAGGTTTTTTTTTTTTTATTTGTGTGTTGACGTTTTGAGAGATTGTGCCATCACACCACTCCAGTGGAATAAAATTCCATGAATCTTAATTCCTTTAAGCTTATAAACATGATCATTTCTATTTCCCCACAACAGATTTAGGCCATATGAGCTGACCTTTGCAATACAGCCCATTCTTTAGGTAAAGATTTTTATAGGTCAAAGAGTAAATAAATGTTACTCTCCACTCTCAGTGGCCCCATCAAAATCCCACTTTCAACATTGGCCCAATTCAAACCCTATCAAAGTGATGACATGAAGATGAACCCTGTGGTAACTCAAATAAGAGTGCATCACTTCCAGGCCTAGCAGATGGGCCAATCCAGACTAATCATACTCAAAAGAGAAAGAATACAGCCCAGAAGGTTATATCCCTAGTTCACCTTCACCTGCACAGGTGAAGTGTGAATGACATTTTGTTTTTCAGGCTAGTATCTGAATACCATTCCTGTCTGTAAGATTTAGAGGAAACTGAGGAATGTGCAAAAGGCATCATGCGAGGAAAGGATGGATAGGAAGACAGTGAAATTAATTTCAATCAGGCTCCTAGTCCTGCAGAGTTAATAACATCAGCACAGTCTTCTGACCTCAGATGATGGTACAACATCAGCCTTTTGCAAATTAGTCATTAATTTACTCCGTTAAGTTTGACAGAGTTGGCAAGCATGGAAGAAAAAATAGAGGGAAACGAAATACATTTGCATTTTGATAAAGAATTCATAGAGATGTGGGCAGAAAAATAAATCAAAATGGCATTTCAAAGCCATATTTTGACAGCTTAGACGCTATTAATTTGATTTTAAGAGCTACTCTGTTTTTGTTGTTTTTGTTTGTTTGTTTACAGTTTTAGGCCTGCTTATAAATATGTTTCCTTGTGTTTCGTCAGAATGCTCGGTGTAAGGCAGACAAACCTTTGTGTCATCATAGTCTCTTGTTTTGTCCACAATAGCCCCCAAGCCTTGCTCCTATTAGTCATAATCAATTTTTAATGTAATAGCTGTAATTTTTAACCTTAATCCTAAATAAGAAACCATACTAAACCAAGGCAGTCACTTTCTTTTGTTTTTCTTTATGCTCTGCTGACCATAATGAAAAGGATTATAATGAAAACCTGCAAAATCATACCTCCCAAGAGCACTTTGGTCCATAGCGAGCAAACAGCTTCCACCCGAGAGCACATGACGGTCATTTATAGTTTAGCGTCATCCAGTCTGAGGCAGAATACATCCCCGGGGCCTTCACCCTGCTTAATATTCATTTTGTCTTACTGTGTCAGATTGTTTGTTTTTTTAGGTTTCTTTGCGTCCTCACATTGAGCTGATGCATCTATAACTGAAAACACACAAAAGCCTGTCTGCATAACACGGAAATGTTCAAAATGAGATGCTGCTCCAGCAAACCCCTAACCTATTCTCAATCTGCCTCTATTCCTAAATATGATTACCATGTTCTTTAATATAGGAGATAATGCCTGTCTTGCCAACCTGCATAACTCAACCTAAAGTAATTTCTGCAAGACTTGGGACTATTGAAATGTAAATTTCCCATCTCATAGCTTCCCTTATCAAAAGAAATATGCTACACCTTTAAATAAGAAACGGGCTACGGGACAAAAATGCCTGCAGGTCTTGAAAGGGTTGTCTTCATGCTGTCGCAACAGCCAAGTATGCTTAGCAAAACCACACAGTCATGTACACACTCACGCTTACACACAAATTTCTGACTCGGTAGTTATCTATATATTAGCTATGCAATCTGCTACGACTCCGCATCAACCCTAATTTCACTCTTTCGCACATGTGATCACTCACATCAGCATGCAGAAACTGTGCATCTCCACACACCACTGAACATCTGCATTTAGGTGTTTCAAATCAATGAGCATGCGCAACACACAGCATTCCTGAACTATTCTCACACTGGCTAATCGCCAGGAAGAACAATTAACCCGATAAGTATCATTTAATGTCTTCCCTAAAGTGGGAGATTCAGGCTTTTCTAAAACAAAACACACCTAATCCTTCATCCTGCTCCCTCATTAGCATCCTAAATGAGGCTTCCATGAGAGAGCAGGTGCTACCGTACCATGGAATGATTGTTTGTTTTGTGAATGATGGTTTGATGGGATTAGAGAAAAGATGGATGGCGCTTATGTCATGATGGGTGCTGTTTCTGGGGAGATAGCTGAGCTCCAGTTTGCCAGCCGTGAGGTAGAAGACACTTGCTTGTCATCACCCCAACTTTGCTTGTTAGTGATTAATCAACAGGTCTGTGAAGCCCGAAAGGACCAAAGTGCCCAGAATGAGGCAGGATTTTTATTAATAATCATTCATTTTGAGGTGAAGACAGAAGACAACCTTGGAAACAACCTCTGGAAATGTCAATGAATTTTCACAAAATTAATTTTTAAAAATCACCCAGAGAATACTTCTTCAATTCTTGATCAGGCGGCTGAATGACCCATGTCGCTAAACACCTCTGAGGAAACATTATCTGTCTTGCTACATTAATATGTTCCTCTTCAGTAGCCTGCTGTTGGCGTTCATTCCACAATCTCCCTTTGGGCGTTCAATGTTGCTCCTCAGCTCACAGCTTCTGCTGGGCAGAAACACCTTTCCAGTAGTCCAAAATATCATGAAGGTCCTCGTCCTTAGCAAACTGCACCTTCTTACGCAGAGCGTGCCCTGCTGCTATATAGGATGCTTCTTCTCTAGGGCTTTTCTTGTAAGGTCGGAATCGCTCCCAGATTCGCAGTGTGCTCTCAGATGAGTACTCTGGACTGGAGGAGTAGCCAGAGTTGTAGTTGTGGTGACGAGAAGGTGAGAGCTGGGAATAGGTGGCTGTGGCATCCCTCTTGGTGCGCCCGAGTGGCTTGAGGAATGAAGCCTTTTGGGATGGTGAAGGCGATTCGTTGCCACCCTCATAGTAGAGTGCAGGAAAGGAGTGGCGGTGCTCAGAGCTGTGATAGTCTGGCTGAACTTCCAAGTGCTGTTGCTGCTGTCCAGAGCTTACAGCCCCACCACCATTCCCATTATTACATCCCATTCCTCCCCCATTTAAGCTCATCCCACCACCATTGATGTTTCCCATCCCATTTCCGTTGCAGCCCCCTACTCCACCACCTCCTCCACTTCCACCCCCTCCAACACAACCCACAGGGCTGCCCTTTTCTCCTGGGTACTGGGAGGATCATTGCGCTGCTCAGGGATGTCTCACACTAAACACTCTTGTGTTCTTGGCAGATCCTGCAGAAGGGGCACCACAGCGGTTCTTCACCACAGCAGTGTCAGCGCTCAATTGCCTCTGAAGGGGCCGCACTGCATTGGCTGGGGGTGGATCACGGTAAGGGGAAGAAATCCACCCCCACTGATGCCAGGCCGCTCAGATAGGGGCATGACCAGGGGTACTGGGGCCATTGAAGGTGGATGAGGCTGCTGGTGTAGCTGTGGATGAGGCTGAGGATGTGACTGAGGATGTGGCTGAGGATGTGGTTGAGGAAGTGGCTGAGGATGAGGCTGAAGGTGAGGCTTAGGATGCACCTTTGGAGAGGAGGCCATGATCTGATCTCCAGGGTGACCTGGAGAGAGGGGCAGAAGGTTGCGAGGGAGTGATGCTATGCAAGGAGGCTGGGAGGAGGACACAGAACTGGCATTGTCAGCTGTGGTCACTGCATTAGCTGAGGCATCCAGCTTCAGGGCATCGATGCAGTTGTTGATGATCTGGTTCACCTTGTCGACCTCCTTGGCAATGGTGGAGATCTCTGATGCTGAGCCACGACCGTCATCATCTGAATCCTCCCCAGCCTCTGTCCCATTCTCAGCCCCACCTCGCATATCCACAACTACTTCCCCTCCGGCCCCTGCTCCTCCAGCTGCCAACATTGCCTCCCTGCCTTCCCCTACCACTCCTGTTGTCCTTACATCCATGTAATTACCCTTGCCACCCATAGCCTCAGAGAAAGCAGTGGCCATTTTTTCCACCTGTGGCAAGGTGGAGAGGCGGGAAGAACTGGTGTTGGCTGAACCATGAAGCATGCCTGTGCTAGAGGATGCAGACTGGCAGCTTGGCCCCTGCACCCACTGAATGGTGGTGCTGGTGATGAGTCTGCTCCTGGAGACGCTGCATGGCATTTGGGTCATTGGCTACTGCTGCAGCTGCTTCTGGGCCATACCTACAAAAAAAAAACAAAAAAAAAAGTGCAGATTCACTTTAAAACAAATAATACACTGACGATATACTGTTTGCTTTAGAAAATGTCTTCCCTTAAGCGCCATAAAATGAAAAAATCCTTGCTGTTTTAATTAGAGTGTAAATGAATTCTGAAAAAGACTGAAAGACTCAATAAAGAGTACGGTTGGAAACATTTTTCTTAAGTCATTGCTTGCAGTTTGAATAAATGAGGCCTTTCATATGTTCCAAAAAGCACTGCATCAAAACAACTAAGTGATAACCAAAGAATAAACTGTTCCAAAGAGTCAGTTACATCCAAAGGACACAGTAGGTGTCATGTCAGTTGTGGCTACAACATCCAAAGATGAATGAAAGTGGATTCTATTGTGGTCACTAAAACTTTGATAAACAAGCATGCACTGTCTCGTACCTCATCTCCAAAATTGTTTTCTTCACACTAATTGCTTTTTCCTTCTCTTCCTGGATGCGTCGCCGCCTGAGACAGTAATAGACAAATCCAAGAACAATGACCATGCCAAACAGACATCCTAGGATGGTCATGATGTAGTGGGTTGTTGTGGATGGATTAGTTCGCTGGTCTTGTGGCCCGATAGCTCGTGTGGTAAAAGACAAACAGGTGTGGTTGTATTTTTGAGATTTCCTTACGGAAGCCACGCAACAGGTGTAGTTGGTCTGTGGTTTCAGCCCCACCAAAGATATTGTAGGTTTGTTCGGCCTGAGGGGAATGTCCTGTTCAAAAGAAGTGTTGTTGTACCGGGAGAGAACATACATCTTACTGTAGGGATGTGGGATCTTCACTATTAGGGAAGCAGTGTTCAGGGAGACTGTTTGAAGCTTCATAGAAATTTGATGGCTATAGTTAGGATCAGCAGTGGATGATATGGTTGGCTGGTGGTACAGACCTTGTTCTGCGTTTTCCACACCCATCCCTGAGCCATCTTGATCTGGCATCTGGGAGGTCATCCTTGGAATTATCACACCATCCCGACACATTGATAAAAGAATGACGCGAGCATTTCTTCCAGTTCCATACCCCGGGCTCACGAGTGAATAACCAGTCATTTCTGGAGGTGTTTCACACTGGAGACGGTCATAGGTGTGGGTCACATTGTTAAACTCATCCAGCCAAGTGAGGAAACTGTAAAGCTCACAGCCACAGTGGAACGGGTTTCCAGCTAGTTCGCATACCATCAGCCGGCTGAGAACAGTGAAAGTAGATGGGTCAAGACGGGCCAACTTGTTGGAAGATAAGTCCAGGCTGCTGAGGTTGGGACACTCCCAGAAGGCATTGGTGGCAATGACCTCAATTAGATTGTGCTGCAAGAAGAGGCACTGCATTCGACCCAGACCTCTCAACATGCCTTCAGTCAGGTTGGTTAGTTTGTTGTAGCCCAGCTGAAGAACCTGAGACAAGGAGACAGTAGGATCTTAAACTGCATAATTGTTAATGTGTTCACTGAGTCTTTAAAAATGTGTGGTTGTTTTTGTATACATTGTATAGAATGCTTCAGACTTAAAGCTGAAATAATTTTAATTTTAAAACATTTTAGTGAATGATTCAATCAAACCACAAATTTGAAATGTGATTTGGGGGATTCCTGTACTATTAACTCCTACATTTACTATAGCGTGGTCTAAACAGGATTTATTAAAGGCAACACACATTGTCCATCCACATTTGCAGGAATATATGAGAACAATACGTAACTGAACGAGTAACATACATAACACC
>JAMQGT020001768.1:0-53026 GCA_024447675.2 Pterophyllum scalare | reverse complement strand
GTGATCAAAAGGCCCAGTTCAGTTACTGTACTTTTAAACCTTGTGGTGCAGTTGTTTTGTCAACTGCTGTTTCCAGTGTGAAATTTTAAGCCATGTGACCCATTCTTCAAGTTCTCTGAAAAATTAAAGTTTTAATATCTACCATAGACTTAAAATAGGATACCATTCCTGGACTCTGGCGCACTCATTAATTAGGATGGAACAACACTGAAATTTACTGGAAACTCACACTCAGATCAGTACCTACTCTTTGACTACCACCATCCACTGGAATACAAACTTGGGGCTATCAGACTCAGCAACAGCTTCAGACAAAAACTGCATCATCCGAACGATGAAACACCCAAACACATAACGCAAGCTGAACAATGTGTGCAATGAGGAGTGCTTGGAGAAATCAAACAGCCACTCCAAAAATGGCACAGCATAGGACCGCCACCTCAGTGGGACAAGACTCAGCTGCACATCTGCATTTAAAGGAGGAGGAAGGACACTCTTTCAAGGATACCAGTGTTCACATTTTAAGATGAGAAAACAGATGGTTTGAGAGAAGAGTAAAGGACACCATCTACATCCATTGTGAACAGCTATTGCTGAACAGAGTTGATTGCTTACGACACCAGTTATCAGCCACTGGTAATGAACCACGCCATGTTTCACATCTTGGCTCATGTGATGGTTCAGGACCACCTCCTAAATACCTGGAACTCTCTAGCACGTTTTTAGAACTAAATAAGCCTCTTTTCTGATGTCTCAAGCAAGGGGTGGATGTGGCTCAGAAAATCAGGATATCTGAGTCCATAATTTACAAACTGAACATCATATTGAATTTAATTCTTGAGTCTTAAAACTCACCAGGAACATAACTGTATTTTCTGAGGTCATACTGTACATCAAGTGAGCAGTAGGGTTATTTTCTTTTAGCCCTCTTTAATATCTGATCTCTATACTGTCTGATACTATCTTTGAAACCAGAAGAATCCACCCTCCAGCCACCCAGTGAAAGGTTAAAAATCAGTTGCAGGACCTGAAAGCTATGTTCATTTTTTATTCATAGTCTGTGATATCTGCATCTAGCAATCATAAATGGGGAAACTGCACCTGGTTTGGAACACCTACTAATGGAAGTTATGATGAAATTGTCCTGTTAAGTGGAGACTCGCATTAACTATCAGTACTGTAATCCTTCCATTGTGCTGTTCTAACCTGTCTTAGTGTTTCCTCCTTTATATCTGATTCTCTGAATAGCCTCCAACAGTGCTTCCTTGTTGCTATGAGAACTCAGCTGGAATTCGGTCCGAGCATCATCGCTGAACTGAGCAACAGCCACCTGGAGAGAAACAGAGACACATGTCAATAAAATTATGCAAATTTAAACTGCCATTTGCCTGAGCCAGTTTGGTTTTAAACTTGCTGTAATGGGAGAATTTAAGAAATAATAAAATTCTGTCATCATCTATTCCCAGTCATGTCAGTCACAATACTGCTGCAACGAGTTTTCTGGGTAGCTTCAGTCTACCCCCCAAAAACAAAAAAGCTAAATTACACACACAGAAACAGCTTATCTGGCATTATTCTAGTGTTACGAAGCCAAATGATTGTAATCTTGGTCAAACAACCTAATATCCATGTCATTATCACCAACACTTTCTGCATTTATTCTGGACAGGAACAACAGATGCTGCTTTTGTCCACTGAAGGTAATAGTGTAATCATACAAATTGGGGTGTGACTAAAAGGCCCCACAAAGCAAATGTAGTACAGATGGGTTCAACTGTACATGATGCACAAGAGGCCAGAATTATACTATTCACTCTTTAAGGTTATGGCTTAATAGATGGGGTACCCTTTTTTCACCTGGTCATTGCTGGTGAATGTAATATTTTTCACACTAAGAAACTTAGGAAGTGAAAAGAGGATATTGCAATCTTTTCTACAAGTACAGGAGAAACTCTATCTATCTATCTATCTATCTACAGTATATATATATATATATATATATATATATATATATATATATATATATATATATATATATATATATATATATATATATATATATATATATATATATATATATATATATATATATATATATATATATACACTCCTAAATTGGCACTGCAATCGGTCTAATAGCGATACTCTAAGAGGGTCGGACAACTATCATTACCTCCAGACTGCTAATGGTGCTGTTGTTGGCTTCGGTCAGCCTACATTAACCAGCCAACTCCCTCTTTATTGTGCAGCCAACCTTCTCACATTACAGCCAGCGTTCTGCTGGTAGCCTACTGCCAGGAGGTTATGGGGCACAGCAAAGCTAGCAAACTCCTTAACAGCAGACATTACACAAATGAAACAAAAGGGTTTAGCAAGCACCTCTGCAGTGTGACAAATGAACCAGCTGAGGTTTGCTGACATAGTGGGGCCAGGCAGGAAAAAAAAAAGCACAAATAAATTAGTTCACAGTGACAACAGGGAGCAACAGCCCCAAGTTAGAGCTTAGCATTACTATCGATGGACCTGATAAATGAGACACAGTCTGAGGCGGCAGAGATGGTAATATCCCCCTGTGGTATCGTGAGTCAAATTTTTGTTCATGGTAGAATCAAGTTGATAGCATATTAGTCAGCATGTGAACTACTCGCTGTTTATACCAGCTTTAATGCATCTACAGTTAACTTATTAAAACCACCAGTCCTGCAGGAAAAGTAATGTTTTCTGGCACAGTGGCAGCAAATGAGTGGAGTTAATTGAATATTGCTCAGCAACAAGAAGTCATTCCAGAAAGTAAAGATTGACTCACAGGGAGTTTAAAGTTTCTTCTCACTTTCCTAAACTTTTCAACAGATACAGACCTTTGGTCATGCTGATTTCTCCAGGGACTATCAAAGAAAATTGGGGGGGGGAATCTGTTCCAGAGCTTTCTTCTAATATTAATGAATGCCAGCATTTACACATTTCTTCCCCAAACAATAAATAATCCAAAGGATGAGGACTAAAGTCAAATTATCAAAGATTCATTATATAGGTAAATGTCTGTTATGTCCAAATTTCAGTTGAAACAAAGAAAAGAAAGTAACCAGCAGGATCCAGAAACCAAGTGGCTATT
This sequence comes from Pterophyllum scalare, assembly GCA_024447675.2. Lineage (NCBI taxonomy): Eukaryota > Metazoa > Chordata > Actinopteri > Cichliformes > Cichlidae > Pterophyllum > Pterophyllum scalare. Next base: position 49,914 of record JAMQGT020001768.1, on the reverse strand, counting down.
TGATAATTTACTCTATCCTCTCATTAGCAGCATCCTGGCTCCATTATTTAACTCCAGTGAATGTTAGTCTAGTTTTAGCAGATCCTAAAGCAAAAATTAAAAATAGTTTTTCTGTCCCCTTTTTGATGAGTGGCTACTGGTGAAATCGGTTGCCATTCATAAGGGCTGGAGGACAGAGGAGGAGGTAATTGGCTGGAGCGGCAGGGGTTTGTAATCTTTCTTTTTGTAGGGATTAACACCCGCATACACATAATTCTCTCTTCGTGAATGAGTTCCTAACCCTTAGATTATATGGTTTTGAGTGTGGCTGCATTTGGCTAGAGCCCCGCCATCTGCTTTATATTATATTTCCCATGACCGTGCGTTTTTCAGACGGAAAAAGCTTAAACAAAGAAAAGAAATTGCACAGAGATTGAAAAGAAATTAAAAGCCTTAGGTACCTTTGCATTTCTGTTGGTTAGACTGTATGAACTGGCAAAACAGTAATTTTCACTAGACACAGGCATTTAGACTAGACACAACAACCACTAACAGTCCTAAATGTGAATCCAAGCCTTGCGCAGAGTCTCACTTTACCGTTAGTCAGAGTGAGCTGGTCAAGACGGCATGACTTTTTAATCCAAAAATCTTCTTTCCTCATGTAATAAAAGGTTTGAGAGAAAATAGGTACATGAGGTAAGCTCGCAAAGAATGCTGTCACGTTACTGACCTGAGTGCCATCTGGTCCAATCAGATCCAGTGATCCCATGGTGCTGTAGAGAAAATGTGTAATCTTCATGAAGTTGTCATCTCCAATGGACCAGGAGCCATCGACCAGGAACGCCAGGTCAGCCTTGGCCTCCTTACATACTTCACACAAATAAGCAAGGTGCATAGATTTAGTTAGCACATTGCTTTGTCTCTGCATTTTTAAAAAAAGTAATTTAATACAGAATGAATGTCAGCGGAGGAGAAAGCATAAGCGGAATATTAACTGGCTGCCTAATACATTCAAACTCTGAGTAAATATGCAAAGTATGAAGCTCTGCAAATATACATCTGCTGGAAGAGGGTAAATATGCAAAGACCAGGTCTTCAGAGCAATCTGCCAACTGTGGAGTTCATAAGATTAAAGGTATATTGCACACACATTTATAATGGCTTCTATCCTATCTGTTCATGCATTCTCTTCTTTTGTGAGCTGCTCTTTAATATTTGTGGTCCTGCAGTGACTTTTCTTTCTTTTATTCATCTCAGGTTTCTCAATGACTCCCAGCAGCCTTATCATTGCTGCTGTAAAGTTGTTTTTTGGTTTTAACAAGTCTTCATCCTCCAAGTCTTTGCTAAATTTCTAACCTTGGTTATGACCATGTCAGCCTCCATAAAATCCTGTGGCAAAAAAATGGTTGCAATTCAAAATGCAACAAAGTAGAGGAGAGGAGAAAGCTATATTGCTGAGGATCCTTTCTGTGTTATTTTCTATCTTGAAATGTTGATAATTTTCTGTCATTTTTCTTTCTGTCTCTTCATGCTGCATAACTTTGGTTCTTTCTCTTCTTCTCTTTTTCTCCTACATAGAGAAAAAAACACACACCTTGTGTTCTGTTTCTCCCATCTTTGCTGTTCTGTACTGAATAAAGGTTGCCTGTCATTACAGATGGAGGCACTGGTCTGACAAAGGTCAGAAACTTAGACAGAAACGCTTCCAGGCGGGCTCAGCAGGTGTGTCTTTCACTATTGTGGACCTCGTGTTGCGGTGCGACCTTTTACCTGAGCTCATCAGACAGGAACAGAGGAGGATGAGGACTGTCTGGGTACTAGGTGAAAGGGTGGACTGTGAACTTAAACCCCTTCGTTCCTTCATGTTTCACTTTGAAAAACACTTGAAAAACATTTGCTTGTCCTGCCTTGTGAGTCATTTACTACATGGTCTAGGGAAAAAGTTGTAAAATGCTAATAAGAACAGAATGCAATGATCTGCAAATCATCAAAACCCTATATTAAAAAACATCACAAAGAGGAAAAGATCAAAGATTGAAACTAATTAATTGTATAGATTAATCAATTTTAGGCAGGGGTAGGTGGGTGGGGGTGGATGCTTGTCTGTCTCAGCCAAATGTGCATGTATTACAACATGGCCCTTCAGTAAAAGAGCCCATTGCTAAACTGGCCCACCAGCTGTACAGACTTGTCATCCAATAGAAAGAGTCCCAAAATCCTATATCAATGACTTTATAAGCATTTTGCTTAAAAAGAGAAGAATTAGGCTTCTTAGTTCCCAGACAGTTGGTGACATTAAATTCATTGTTGTCTTTTCAAAACTTGTTCAAAAGCCTTAGTTTGATATGTTATCTCTGTGGAGCATGCAAATGTAAATACAACTCATCTGTTTTATTTGGTAGGTTGTAGTTTGAAGTGAGTTTATCAAGGATAGTTATGGGTAAATATTAGGCATTAAATCACTACAATTAAATTCTGAATTTATAAAATTTTACTTAGTAATGATCAAATGAAGAAAAACATTATTTCAGAGGTGTAATAACTTGCCTGTCAGCTGTGAATCGTATGTAAGAGCGAGTTGGTAGCTGGACTGGGTTCTCCTTTTTGAGGAGAAACACTTAAACTAAAGCTGAGTGGGAGAGATCAGATTAGCCCAGCCGGGCCTGTGGTAATACGATAAGCAAATCAATTTTAAAAAAAAGAGAAAAAAAAGGAGTAACTTTTCTTCATTTTGGTGTTGGCTGCAGCAGCCTCAGTATATTTCACACAATTAAGTTGTTGTGGAATAAAAATGTCTGGGTCACTTCCTGTGAGAGATTTTCCTTTTGGTCACCCTAAATTTACAAACCCACTCGCCACATTTTCCTTACAAGTTGCTGTTTATGTTCAATTTCACCACCATACCAGAGCAGTATGGCCTGGTGGTGACTGTTACGAACGTGCTGCTCTGTGTCTTCTCCTCCTTTTGTGCCTCCATCTCACCATATCCCCAGCATCCTCTTCTGTCACACCATCTGCATGTCCTCAATCACTACTTTCTCTTTGGTATTTCTTTTTTCCTCTTGTCTGGCAGCTCAATTTTTGACATCCTTTCCCAAGCATATTCACTGAAAATGCTCTTCTGTGTCACATTCATTTTCCTGATTTACAATGCTTCAGTCACCATTTTCCGGCGCAGTGAAAATAATTTCAGATAAGAATCTTTTAAAACAACTTCCAAAACACCAACACAGTGCATCAGATTTAGTAAATGCATCCTTAAAGCTCTGGATCACAGTTTTGTTTTTTAATTTTTTTGTGTGTAGGTAAACCTGCTGAAGGAATGACATAACTGTTTTGGGTTTTTTTTAGAAGTACACAATGAATAAACAAGGTGGAAACAAGGAATTAAGAGATGTCTTCACATCTAATGTGTATTGAGTGTCATGGTTTGCACAGATATCAGATTTTGACTGAAAATATAGTTTTTAAAAAACTGTCATATGACTGAAGTACTGCAAAGATTATCCACAACAACTGAACTTAAGAGTATTATATCTACTCACCCTCTTTAGCGGGTGGGATGGTGGGAGGGGGCTCTGTAGTGGGTGGTTCAGTCGGAGCCTGAGTGGGTGCTGGCACTAGAAACATGCACAAACACACACACACAGGGAAATAAAGTAAGGTCATCAATCATGATGACAGTGACAAGTGGCACCGTCAATAGGTTCTACAGGCAGACCACAAACGCACACTTGTGTATGAGCACACAAACACAGCTGGCACACTGAGAGATAGCCGGGGTCTGTTTCTATTAAGCTTTCCTCCAGTGTTTGAGCTCTGGACCTTTACAGGAAAACTCAGAGAGTGCAAACTTCACACTGAGGCAGCTCACTCTCTGGGCAGTGTTTACTTTTAAGGGAATATAATTGGTTTTTTTTATTATTTTTTATTTATGTAGATTCATTCTCTTTCTCTTGGCAATACTTTCTTTAAAGATAAAACACATTTTTGGATCAACCTGAAAGAAGGTCAAATGTAAAATGTAAAAGTGAGACCAAAATATAATGTGATCTTTAGAATCCTCATATAATGCATGCCATTCCGTCTGTAAATACAATAGCTTGAGAAGTTTGGAATCAATTCTGGTTAAACTTTGTAGGGGTGTGGAGTGGGATCATTTTAACAATCCATTAAAATTTGGCTTTTACTTGTGATTTTACTTCTTTTAGATCTAATGGCTGCTTTTGACACAGTAGACCATAACATTTTAATTTCTCGTCTAGAATGTTGAGTGGGTATTCAGGGCACAGCTCTGGAGTGGTTCAGGTCATTTTTGGCCCAGAGAACGTTTTCTTGTGGGGTGCCCTAGGGCTCAATACTTGGACCACTGCTGTTCTCTCTGTATTTGCTCCCCCTTGGTTCCATCCTTAGGAAGCATAAAATTGGTGTCCACTACTATGCAGATGACACCCAGATTTACATGCCCCTAAAACAAAGTGATGTGAACTCCATCCAGACTCTAACAAAGTGTCTCGATGACATCAAAGCTTGGATGACTTTTTAGTGATAAAAAGACGGAGGTGATCGTTTTTGGTCCGGCCATCATGGTGAGGCTGACTTCTGTGGATCTGGGTTCTTTATCGCAGTATGCTAAGCCCACGGTTACAAATTTGGGTGTTAAAATGGATGAAAAACTTAAGTTGGAGGGTCACATTAATGCTGTGGTGAAATCTAGTTTCTTTCACCTGAGACATCTCGCCAAGATAAAAAATATCTTGTCGAAAGATCACTTTAATACAGTGATCCACGTCTTTGTTACAACCAGGCTGGATTACTGTAATTCTTTGTATTTTGGCGTTAGCCAGTCCTTGTCTCGTCTTCAGCTGGTGCAAAATGCTGCACGGCTATTGACTGGAACACGTAAGAAGGAACACATCACTACAATTTTATCTTCACTGCACTGGCTTCCTGTTTATTTTAGAGTTCATTTTAAAATTATTTTATTTGTTTTTAAGTCCTTAAATGGCCTTGCACCACCCTACCTCGCAGAGTTGCTGCACCTACACTCCCCTTCCTGCTCGCTCAGATCTGCTGATCAACTGCTTTTGGTTGTGCCGAGGACTAAGCCGAGGCTCAGGGGGACAGAGCCTTTGCTGTGGCAGCTCCCAAATTGTGGAACTCGTTGCTTATGCACATTAAACAGGTCTCTTCGCTAGCCGTGTTTAAATCTTTAAATCAAGACCCACCTTTTTCACCTGGCATTCAACCAAGCTTGAGACGTTTGTATCGTGTATTTATTTCTTATTTTTTAGTCTATTTTTATCCTGACTCTTGATTAATTGTGTATTTTATTGATGCTCTTAATTTGGGTCTTGACTTTTACCTTTTGTGTATTGTTGTGTTCTGTTTTTCCATGTTCAGCACTTTGGTCAGTGCTTGCTGTTTTAAAGTGCTTTATAAATAAAATTGGCTTGGCTTGACTTGGTTTACATCTGCCAGAGACTTCAAGGTCAACTTCATGATTTACTGGTCAGAAATTGACAAAAAAAAAACTCATAACTTAGAAACTGTGATTATATGAAGATTTAAAAAATTGGATGCAAACTATAATGTGATATTTAAATTCCTCATATATAAGTATAATTTCCTAAATGTTGCCAATACAAACCAAATCCACAAATTTTAATGGACTGTTAACATTGTTAACATGACCCCACTCTGCACTCTGTAGGCACCCTCACACACTACCAAAAATAAGACCTCCTTAGCGAGGGTAATAAGCAATCTGGCTTCTATGTTTCATTGAGTCTAGATTTTGCTGCATTTTGGATTTACTTCAGACTAGAACTTTCTCCATTCTTTCAGTGCATTCTTCTTCCATACATCTATAAGTTGGGGACAGCAGAAGTCCTGTTTTCATCAGTATAGTATCTGCTGCACTAGAGGCTTTCTTTAAGAGTCAAAAACAGCCCCAGGTTAAAGTGTGCCTCAGTGTCAGAACAATTACTCTGGAGAAAGCTCTGTTAAACCAGAGTACAGCAAATCTTAAAGGGATTTGCAACTACACAAAGAAGCAACACTCTTATAAAACTGGATGAGACTATTTCAACAAATGTTTCTTCAGCTTCCATACAACACCACTGCGATGGCAAAATATAGACACTGTATGTAGCCACATTTTTGATTCAGTCATGAACTTTGCTGCCTGAGGATCACTGTTTTATTGAGGCAGATGTCACTGAAGGAGTTCAGGTGAGATTCATGCCAGAGAACCCCCTCATTCAGCAGCTGATGCTGTTTCCTGCCTTTATTGTGTCTTTTCACCCTTTGGGCTTCATTAATTGTTTACAGAGTTACACAGATGATATTGAAAGGTATCCGTGGGCTGTGTGTAAAAGCAGCAAAGTACATTTTCAAGTACTCAAGTTCACACAATTATGACAAAATATTTTTAGCTTATGCTTCTTCTTTTTTTTACTTCCCTAAAGAGCATTATAGTGCACTTATACTTATTGTAGTTATCTGACACCTAGGTGTACTCATCTTCATTTCCACCAGCTACAAACTAAAAGCTTTGATACACAGATATATAACCCTTACTGTTTTAGCATATTAAGTACATTTACTGTGGATGCTTTGCTGAAAATTAGATGTCAAGTAAAAATTTTAATTTCTTCATTTGTCTATGGCCCTTTAGCTATTTCTAAAACCAAACTGCTTAGCTTACTGTTTAATTTATCCAAAGGATATCTTGCTATTATTTGGGTGAATGTGTGTATGAGAGCATTTTTATCCATTCACATATTGATATTCCTGACTGTGACATACAGTGAGTCCTCTTGTTCCCAGGCACTGTGTGGTTCACCTCAGCTCATTAGCAGACAACTGAACAGCACCAGCAGGATGTATTTTCTCTCAGAGTGCAACTAAACAAATGCTTGAAGATGTGTGACAGAAGACAGTTACAGGGTGGACAGATAGAAAAATACACATAAGATGGAGCTGTAAAAGATTAATTGATAACAGTGGATGAGAAATGAGTGTTTAATAAAACAAGGATAAAACTTGCAGCCCCGGGAAAGGAATGAAATGACTGCTTTGTTTTGTGAGTATATAGGCATACATAAAAACATAATCAAGCACTGACATACAATAAACATAAACCCAACATACATGTCATATCAGTGATGGAGACGGCCGGTCCCTCCATTTCTTGTATTTGCGTGTGAATGCTGATCTGGTATTGGCTACTAGGAGTGAGGTCGTAAAAGCAATGTCGGGAAGCTCCACCTCCCAGCCTCACTTCCTGCCTCTGACCATCTGCAAGGCAACAGCAAGTTAAAGAACTGGCTTAGAATAATTAAAATTCACACCAAGAGTCATGAAAACCAAACAGACTGAAATCATCTGAAGATCACTTTAAATTGGCTTTATTTACAAAATAAACTTCATTTTTCTGTGTAGTCTGCATCAAAGTTAAAGCTAATATTAAAAAGTAATTTTCTGGCACATTAAGGCAAATATGATTAGACTTTAACTCAGTTCAAGGCTCAGTCACCTTGGTGAAGCTTCATGTTTTGTTGACTTTACAAAATCAACTGTGATGCATCAAACGGATTCATTCTCAGACAGATTTGTCATAATGAAAGTAACACACAAAAACACACAAGGTGACAATCCGCAGCATGTGCAGCTTTCATTGCACCAAAAAGGTAACCAAGAAAGTTTTCAAAAAGTGGAGAAAAACACCTTAAATCAACTCAAATTTGAAATGAATCACATTATTGATTTATTTCCTCCTCTTTTAACAATTTCCTCTAGATTGCAGACTGCAAACATGTTTTGTTTTTTTTTACTGTCTATTTTGACAAGCTGCAGAGCGAGAGGATCACAGAGAAGAAAAGGAATGAGAATTGATGCTGACAGCCCAAAAGGTACAAACTGGAAACTCACATATACAGTACACACTCTAATAGCTGCCATTTGTCAGTTTCATTTAGTCTAGTTTTATTTCCTAATGTGTCTCTCATCTTGGAGGCTGACAAATTAGCTCCTCCTCCACGCAGGAAGCAGCCATAGATAATAAAGTTTAGGGCAACAGCTGTCACTGAGACTCTACATACTTCCATCTGAAAAGGTGTTTAAGCAGCTGGCTGGATCTGTGTGGATTAAAGCAAATCTCTAAACTTCAGCTTGAACATCCAACCGCTGCTCAGGCAGGAGAGGGAGTGAGAGCGCGACAAAGATAAATAGAAAAGTATGTGAGGAAGGCGGGAGAGAAATCTTCTTTCTTTCTGCTGTGCTTTTCTCTGAAAGGCACTGAAATGCATGCACAAATCACACACTGAATTTATTCCTGTTTCTAATACATATATCAGCCAACACCAGCTTCCAATTTAGTTTAATCAGCACCAACCATGTGCCTGAACACTGTCAGAAAAAAATCGATTTTAAAGCAGAGCAAAGATCTGATATATGTACGAACAGGGCGTTCCTGTTATTTGGCTTTATATAAATAAAGCTGCAATCTATTTTGCTTCTGCGCTGTCATTGCCCTTTGGTGTGCACACTGCTTCACTTAAACACCAAAGCAAATCAGGGTTATTGGTAACGGTATTAGTCACACCCGTGGTTTCCTTCCCACGGCAAATCACCAATTACAAATTTCACCGAACGGCAATCAAGGAATAAATGACAGGATATTTTCAGGCTTAATGTCAACACATGAAACACATATTCCAACCTGCCTGCTACAGTGTGTTTAACTTTTATCCTCACTTTCACCCTGTTACACTGTATGATGCTGATACTTAATAAAACAAAACAAAAAATCAGTGGACATAATTAAAAGACTAGGCAGTATTCCACGCACTTCCTGATTACAGTAAGTAATTATTTTGAAGATAACCACAAATCTATATGGCAATTTCTATATGATAGCCATCTCTGAAATATATTAGGAGGGCTCTATATTTTATATGAACTTGTGCTTCCCAGTCAATAGCCCCCTGAGGTAAAATAAAAATAAAGCTTGAACTTGAATATGCTCACTGTGAGTGGATGAGTTCCAAAATTCTCTGTCAACACACGGTGGGCTTTATATTTGGGAAAAGGGCAAACTATAACAAGACTGGGGTTAAATAGATTTTTTTTCGAATATAGATACATTTAATTAAAACATATTTGTAAACTTTCTTCTTTTGGTGCAAGCCCCCCCCCCCCGTTCAAACCCATTTTCTTCCTTGGCCTCCTTTTTTCCCATTGATTAAATTAAACAGCCTCTAAAGGTCAAACTCTGGGTCTTTACTCATTTCATTTCTGACACGATGACATATGCAATTCTCAAAACAGTTTCCTCCCATGTCATTTATTGAGCATATCATATCTCCCTTCCCTTCTGCATACAGCAGGATTTATGAATATCCCTCAGAGTATAAACCAGTGCCATGTGAGAATGATACAAATATATATAACACTTATTTCCCTTGTTGCTCATATCAGTATAAATCAGCATGAATGTCAAAGGTATATGTAATAATACACCTGTAACCAGCTCTGAGCAGACAGGTTTCTGTGTTAATAATAAGCAGGGGAGACATTTTCATGAGAATACTGTAAGTCTATAAGGACACATATCCAAAGGTCGGAGCGTGTATCCAGCCACATCACCACATAACGCAACTCTAGTAAAGATTTTGATTTACTGACTGAACTGTATTCCAGATACTTAGTTGGCAAAAATATTGTTTCTCACATGTTGGAACAAATGGGGGGTGTAGCCCAAAATAGTAACTGTTGACCACTGTATGTGTCTATACAGAGAATTACTGTTTCTTTCTTGAATAAACTGACTGAAAATGTTTTACTACTGTTTTAAGGTGTGATTCAGACCATATTTCAGCAAAGTGATGAATTTACAAGTTCACAGCTGACAGGACAGAGTGAGCAGCTTGTATTAGGTCACATTTTTGTGCAAAAAACCCAAAATGGATAAATGAAAAAAAATTTACATTTCACACGGATACAAGTATATATGGCAGCATATTTTCTAATTAAGGCAACAGTCACACAGGCCTGGAGACCTGTCAGCAACCATCTGGGAACCATCCTGTTGCTGGATGTTGCTGGCAGCCACTATTAAGTTGATAGCTGAAGCCCCATTCACACACACTTAGAGACTGATTGGCGACACCTCCAGTTGGCGAGTGATTATTGAAAGTTGCCGGCAATCAACAGCATGAAAAAAATTGCTTTGGTCACTAGCATGTTGCTGGGGTCACCAGTAGTTTGCATGAAAGTTGCCAACTTGTCTACAAATACTTGCCAACTACTCGCCAAGTGGTAATGAAACTGCGATGCAAACCCAAAACAGAGACCAGTCACCTTCAAAATACTTTCTTCAAAGTGCCTTCTTTGTTTCCAGTTCGTAAGACACCTTTTCAAGTTTCACTACATTTCAGAGACTAGTACAAGAAGGGCTTAGGTACAGTACCGTCCCTGTGACTGATTTCACCTAACACTTCTTCTAGCAACCACTCGCTAACCGGTCAGAGAATACACATTCTTCTCTAGAGTAGAGTGGTTGTCAGGGGGTCGCTGACTGGACTGGCTTGTGTGACTGAAGCTGAAGAGCAAAAGTACTTACTTAGTGTGGACTGTATAGAGATTCTGTATATTGTAGCATGTAGAAGAGGCTGCCATTGAACACACATGCTGTTGGGCCGCACCTGGTAGGTTGACAAGCCAGACACACCAAGGAACACTGGAGAGAGATAAAGAGTTATAGTGATGACAGAAAGATCTGTTTAAACTCTATTTTTAAATTCCAACCACACACACACACACACACACACACACACACACACACACACACACACACACACACACACACACACACACACAGACACACACACACACACACACACAAAATTGCATGTGCATTTCTGGGAATACTATGATTAATTAGGGCATCTATCATAGAACATCAGTAAAATCAATGCGTGGTACCAACAAACTATTAGATTTTTTACAATCCTTAATCACAAACTCACTCTTTATCTATACTAGAACTTCCTGTTCTCCCCAATTTAAGTAGGAGACATTTTGACATCTACTAACAGAAAGCCCTGGCTGGATTTGTCACAGGCTTTGATGCAAATTACTGATGGCTAGGAAGTCAGATTTTGCAAAGATCTATCATCAAAGTAGAAGCACTTTAAGGGGAATGAAAATAGCTGGTTATTAGTTGAGTAAAATGCTATTATGCAACCACACATCATACTTTAAAATGCATAAGGCATGGTGCAAAGACTTTCCTTGGACAGCAAATTGGAAGTTCTGGGACAGCAGCGCGCGGCTGCGTTGGAGTTAGGACAAAGTTATAAAATGCCTGGATTATGTATCAAACAGAAAAGTGGTCAGAACATCTCCTTTTAGGCCGACTGCTAAACGTTAACAGTGCACCAAGTGTAAATAGTCTAAATGTATTCTACTGATGGCACCTGTTACAATATTCAGCTGGGTAGATGTTAAAATAAATCATTAAGTACAAAATTAGTCAGGCTTGATGTGTCTTGTGGGGGAACATGAAATATTATGCAGTGAAATGCAAAACAGCTGAGCAATTTTAATAGCTGAAACTTGTTTGGTAGAGAGATTTCAGTGTACCACAGGCAAGCCACCTTCCCAGGAGTCAGTCTCTCTTCTGTTTTCTCTCTCTCCCTCTCTCGCTCGCTCTTGTTCTTTTCCCCTTGTTAACAGAACTTGCTGATGATATAAAATAAACTCGGCTCTTGTGCCAGTAAATGGATATTTTATGCTGGGACCATATGGCAGGTGCCTTATTTTAAATACGCGTGAATAATGCATAGGGCAACCCATCATTTCTATTAATAATATGCAAAGATGCACTCAAACTTACTCTCATACATACAAACACACAACATTCACTGGCATGGGCGGCGGACACCCACAATCTGGTACTGATGCAGATGTGGTTGCAGATGCATGCATGCAAATAGATACTGTGTTAAAATTAATGTCTGATTTTGGCCTATTTTGCTACAGCTGCATGAAAAAGACAAACTTTGAGCCCAAGGGAAAATTATATATTTTGCTGACTCAACCTGTTTCTCATCATTTCTTCCTTTCACAGCGGCAAGTTTAAGTCAAACCTCTCTTACTTTTTAAAAAAAAAAACATTTTTCAGTATGTAAATTCTACAAACTTTCATGAAACCCTTTGGCAGTCTTGTGATAATCTATACTGTAAAATCTCCCACACCTAAATACAAACTATATTAAGCTTTGTCTAAGGGAAAAAGATTAATTTCATTCACTGGTCTTAGGAGTAATAAAATAGCTTTTTACACTATGTGTTAGTATGTGCAAATTATTTGTGCAAACATGCCATGTCACCTTCTCTTGATGAGGCTGCAATGAATGCAGTGTACCCAGGGAAATACGATACTATAGCCACCTTATTAGAATGACAAATGATTCAATGCATTTCCCTTTATAAATCAGAGTTCCTCCAGAGAAGACCAAACTATTGGCAATGAATTTAACAAAGCCCTGTGTAACATGGGGAAATGCGATACATATGAAAATGTATCAGTGCACTGAGAATTGATTGCATCTAATAGAGAATATGTGTTCTGCTGAATATTTAGCGATGAGCTATTTTCCTGATCCCTAGCCAGCAGTGTAGAAAAACTAATTACAGTGTGAAAAACAATACTGGGAGCATAACGCACTAGAAAACATGGATCCCAAAAGAGTAACATGTGGATAAAATTATGAAAAAAATACAGGCATGCTGTTAGTAAATTAGGTTTGTGGAGGAAAAAAGTCCAAAATTCACCACTAAATCTGTTGCCACACCAGTGCCAGAGTGTAAAATTTATATATGGAAGGTGGTATAATTTGCATCTCACTGCATCATATTTTATCTTTCTCTCCTTATGAAAACATCTTTCATTATGAGTGCTTTATAGAGACAGGAAGGCGTGAAAGAGCTGTAAGTCATCCTACAGGGGCACGGAGAAAAAACAGATGAGGGATGGCACATCACTACAGCACAAATTAATAAAAAGAAATCAAAAGCAGCACATTTATTTCCAGATGATGTGGAAATTGATTAATCACTCAGCTTTACGTTTCGCTTCTCAGCATTTTTGTTTCAGAGGGAAATAATTTTTTGGGGGAAACAAAGTGAATATGTCTTTTTGTAGTGTGTTGATGAGCTATTAAGATTATAGTATAAGCCTATTTGTATTTATCCCACTACTAGGTGAGACCTTCCTGGGAAAGTCCAAAAGACTGCAATAGATTTTAAGGCAAGGGATGATAGGTCAGTTTACTGAAAATCTCACATGACAATACACAAATAAAGTCCAAACTAAAAAGACATCATAAATGTATGCATGCATGCAGACGTGTACAATCCCAGTACTTTTCAACTTTTCTCTGCATCTCAGTCTCAGTCTCAGTCCATCTATTTGTTTTAGATAAGAGAAGCATTAAAGCCTGCATTAGTTCTTACTGATACCAAATCTATATGCAAAAGAGATTGTTCTCACTGCCTGCAAGGAAAATATTAATATCCATCTGTCTGTTTGCTAAAGTCTCAATGGAAATTAGAGCGTATGATATCAGCAGGTGTTTAATATGCATGTTGTACCTTTCCCACTTTCCTTAAACTATTTTGCTTTTCTGCTGCCTTCTGATTGCCACCCCATGCTTTTTGGCCAATTTATAATTAAAAAAATTTCAGCTGGTGGTGACATCCCAATAAAGCTGCTTTCAGCTGCTCCCTTATTCCCAAGGAGTTGCTGTGGCAACCCCGTTGTGCACATTTGATTTGGCAGATTTTTTTTTTACACCAGATGCCCTTCCTGACACAACCCCAACAGGATTTGTATCTCCTCCCGGGATTAAACCAGCACTCTTTCATTTGTTAGGCAAATGTGTTAAACCATCCCAATAAATATAATAATATATGACTTCACAAAAGCAAGTCAGTGTACTCTCAGCGCAAAGTGCAATTTAAAATTATGCTTACGTGTGTTCAAAATCTAATTTTATCTAACACATTAACACACAATACTGTGAGGGATAATATGAGTTCCTCAGCATTCGTCTGTTAGTGTTGTTTATGAGAAGGACACTTACATGTTTTGGCATTTATTAGCTGTGGTTCACTTTCTCCTGCAGGGTAGGAAGCCTTCACTCGGACGCTGTACTCTGTCCCACTTTGTAGATTGACAATAAGCATGGAGTTCACATCTTCATCCACTGCTGTCTCCAATACTGGACCCTGAACTGAGAAAGAAACACACATATATACACTGGTACAGAAAGGAAAAACAAATGATGATAAAAGCTCCTGTATTTAAAAAAGACACACACTGCAAACCAGATAAACACAATAATAGATTTGAGCAGTGTAAAATGTTTTGCATATCATTTAAATTTATAATCCCCCGAGCCATCATCAGACAGTATTAAGTTTACAAAGATATTGTTTTTTTTTATTTAGTGACGTCATTGTCTACTCTTTCAATATCTTATATAAAATTAAGCCCCTAACAATGTAATGTCAGAATGGCAACAATTTCTTTCTACATGTTAATACAAAAATATCAGCGATTCCCGATATTACAGTTTTTCTACATGCAGTATTATTATGGTGGCTTTTTCCCTTAGACTTGCAGTTTTGGGCTCAGCTTTTTAACATAATGGATTGCATCAAATCTATAGAGCACATTTAAGCCCCCAGCCTGTATTTAAAAACAATTTAGCTAGACACATTTAAAATGTGAAAAAGGTTTTAACCAGCTCATTGAGCTTATTTTAATCCTTGTACTATCAGCTAAGCTAAGCTAATTATAGTTGATAACATTTTCTACTGAGTTTTTTTAATGATCTGTGTGTCCCTAGCCTCTGTCTGAAATTTTGAACCCCTTGATTAAAAAAAATAAAGAGGTGCATGAAAAAAACAGTCAATTGCTCAGCATGCTTGCTGTAAACTCCATATACAGGCTACCCATTCAAATGATGAATGTAGAATAATGGCCTCAACACTTAATTTATAATTTAATGTAAATGAGCCCACTCACATTTTAATCACACTCTGGATCTTCTCCTGATGGCATAGAAATTACACACTTATCAGTTTCTCCTGAAAACCCTCTTTGGTCTGACCCTTTCTTGATATTTTATAATAATAATACAGATGGCATAGAAACTACACACTTATCAGTTTCTCCTGAAACCCCTCTTTGGTCTGACCCTTTCTTGATATTTTATAATAATAATACAGCACTGGTAAAAAAAAAAAAAAAACACTTTAAGTACACCAGATATCTTCCTGAAAATGCTGTATTGTTATCTACACACATCCTCCCACAGAGGTATATTATCTTGTTAATAGTGTTACATCCTCACTGCGCATGACTCTGGATACTAGGGCTCCTCTGAAAATGAAAGCATCTTCCTAGTATAACTCACACACATGCACCTTAAAGCAGTTAACTCAGAAGCTGGAGAGGAAATGGGACTGCACTCTTTTAGAGGAGCTTCATTTGGCCTGAAAAAATAATTTGCTACTCTATAAAAAATGTTCTCAATGAACCTAGGATATATTATTGTCACTCACAGAAAAAAACAGGAACAACCCCAGGTTTCTTTTCAGCACTGTAGTCAGGTTAACAAAGAGTCAGAGCTCTGCTGAGCCGAGTATGGTCCGGGGTTTGTGGACCCTGTGTGTTTTTGGTTTAATCTTAATTTGTCTGTTCTGGGGGTTTTCTTTTGTTATGGGGTTTTGGTTTGTTTCTAGTTCCTTGTCTTGTGTCAAGTCTGCGTCTCTGTTCCCCTGAGTCCCTTCCTGTTTTATTTTGATAGTCTCATGTTCCCTGTGCTTTGTGTTTAGTTTTACTTCCCTTGTCGTTAGGTTCATTTGGTTTACTTGTCGTCCCCTGGTGTTTTCACTTGCCCTAATCCCCTTGTGTGTATTTAAGCCCTTAGTTTTCCTCTGTTCCTTGTTCGGGTCCTCGTCTTTTTCATCTATGTTGGTGACCGCTGGGTTTTTTGTTTTTGAGCTTTCGAGTTTTCTTGTTTTTGAGTTTGTTTGTGTAGCTGGCCCCGACCAGCCTATTTAGTGTGTTAAGGTTTATTTTCAATAAACTACGTAGACACTCATCCTCGTCCTGCATCCTGCTCTGGGGTCCTCCCTGCCTTGCCAGCACCAGCCGTGACATTAGCTTTGACTAGTAATGACTTAAATTAAATAAATTTCTTCACAAATAAAATTTCAACCATTAGAGAAAAATATTCTCAATTGTCCCACAGACATATCATTAAGTACAGTAACTTTAATAACTGCTGGTATTTTAGACTCTTATTTAGACTCTCTCTCTCTTGTCGCTCCCTTGTAGGCCAATCTCCAAACTTCCCTTTATCAAATAAATTCTTGAAAGTGTAGTGATAAAAAAAAAAAGAAAAAAAAAAGCTAACTGATCATCTCCATAAGAATGGTTTATCTGGTTTGGTTTGGTTCCACAGGACTCTGTGCTAGGACTAGTTCTATTTACATTGCACATTAGTATTATTACAAGGCATAGCATATATTTTCATTGCTATGCAGATGATACCCAGCTTTATTTATCCATGAAGCCAGATGACACACATCAATTAGTTAAACCAGAGGTATGTCTTAAAGACATACTGTAAAGTCTCTAAGACATACCATTTTCTTCTCCTAAATTCTCTCAGACTACTGGCTAACTTTTGGCTCCTAGGGTATTTAAAAGAAGAATGGGAAGCAGAGCCTTCAGCTTTCAGGCCCCTCTTCTGTGAAACCAGTTCCCAGTTTGGATTCGGGAAACAGACATCCTCTCTATTTTAATATATAAAGTTCTATATTTTCCTTTTTGATAAAGCATAAAGGGAGTTTTTCCTTCCCACTGTTGCAAAGTGCTTGCTTATATAGGGGCTTATTGAGGTTTTCTCCTGAACACTGTAGGGTCTTTACCATACAATATGAAAGGCCACGAAGTGATTGTTGTTGTGCATTGGCACTATATAAATAAACCTGAATTAAATTACATGCACATACACACACAGAGGGGCCATTGACTTGATTACTTAAATTAAACAAAGACATAACAGTAGCAGTCTTCATTAATGCAGCTTTTCCAGATTACTGCAGCAAAGTGTTTTACAAAATAATAACAACCTCAAATACAGAGATTAAAGATTTAAATTAAAAATGAAACAAATGAAGTAGAAGAAGAAAAATAAAAAACTGATAAATAAAGACAGAACAGCAATTATCTTTACAGCACACCACCCACTGGAACAATGTGAAGGGAAACAAGCTGTATGTCCCAGCGTAGTGGTTTTATACCTATATTAAGTATATGTTAACAGTATAGCTCTGTGTGTGCATGTGTAGGCAGCTGCACACACATACTTTCTTCCCACCATGACTCTCACAGTGAAAACAGCAGCCTGCCTAAATTTATTTCTCTTCAACGCAATTTCCTAAAATCAGATGAATGCAGCCCTGCCTGCTTAAAGCTGGATCCTCAGAGACATGGTAATTGTGTTTAGATGACTAAAAACAGGCATGGAAAGTATAAAAAAAATAGTTTCTTGTCTTGGAAAGAGAAAACAATTAGCGCTAGAGAAGCAGAAGAACGGTGAAAATGGTCTTTTGATGATGCCTTGAGACAAAAAATAAATGAGTAAGCGTAATGTTTTATTTTAGTGCCAAATGGTGAAATTTTTCTTGAAACCTCAAAATTCATGTTAAAAGAAAAACTAAGAAGCCACTATGAGGGAAAAACAAAGCACCCTGAGAGCCTGTGTTTGGTCAGACATTAAGTGTCTATCAGCTATTTCTGTGGTGGGTCCTTAACGAGCAGATTAGTATGTTTGGGAAAATAAATACATAGATCAGCTGTTCCCAGGACTGTGCTCTTCTGGACAGATATCTCAGATGTCGTTCCTGGAATCTGCTGGAGCCATTCTCTCAGTTTGGGGGTGACTACCCCAAGTGTTCTGATTACCACGGGGCCCACTGTTACCTTTATCTTCTACATCCTTCATAGCTTTTCTCTGAGCCATTGGTATTTATCAAACTTCTTGTGTTCTTCCATCTCGATGTTGCCATCACTTGGTAATGTCTATCACTACGGCCTTCTTTCTTTGTTTGTCCACCACTACCATGTTCGGTTGGTTAGCCATCACAAGTTTGTCTGTCTGTATCCTGAAGTCCCACAGGATCTTAGCTTTGTTATTTTTGACCACCCTTGGGAGTGTATCCCATTGTGACCTCAGGACATCCAGGTCATACTTGTCACAGATGTTCCTGTATACTATGCCAGCCACTTGGTTATGGCATTCCATGTATGCCCTGCCTGCAAGCATCTTGCACCTCGCTGTTATCTGTTGGATCGTCTCAGGGTCATCTCTGCACAGCCTGCACCTGGGGTCTTGCCTTGTGTGGTTGATCCCAGCCTTTATCGATCTTGTGCTCAGAACTTGTTCCTGTGCTGCCATGATTAGTGCCTCTGTGGTGTCTTTCAGCCCAGCTTTGTCCAGCCATTGGTAGGATTTTCCTATATCAGCCACTTTCTCTATCTGCTGGTGGTACATGAAATGCAGAGGTTTGTCCTTCCATGATGGTTCCTGTTCTTGCTCCTCTTCTTTCTCGGGTTTCTGCTGCCTGAGGTATTCACTAAGCACATGATCCTTTGTGGTTATCTTCCTGGTGTATTCGTGGATCTTTGTAGTTTCATCTAGGATAGTGGTTCTGACACTCACTAGTCCTCTATCTCCTTCCTTCCGCTTAGTATACAGTCTCAGGGTGCTGGATTTGGGGTGGAACCCTCCATGCATGCATTGTGCCTTATCCATTAGCAGCTGGTTCATTTGTGCTGCCAAGCACTCATGGAGTGCAGTTAGCATCTTTAGCCATGGAGTGCAGTTAGCATCTTTAGCCAGTAGGTGTGAATCATGTCATGGCCTGGTGCTGTACAACTATTCATATTTGAGACTCTTTCTTGGATGTCTGCCACTGCGATGGTTACTGGTTCCTGTTCAGAGAGAGACTGCTGAGGTCTACTCTTAGATCCACTAGCCACTGAGCATTGTTGTTATGCACTGCATCCCTCTCCCATATGCTCTTCCAGTCTTGCGCCATTGGTGGGGCTGTTCTGATTCCCCTGCCACTGACAGTACACTTTGGATGGTTCAGTGGAGAGCACCCAAGACTCTCAAGGATCACTGTTGCTGGGGTATAGATAGTAGACTTTTAGAGGGTACTTCATGTAGTCTTGGTAATTGGCCACAGAGGGTGCAGGTTTCCAGCTTAGCCAGGATCTTCTCCTTCAGGCCAACTGCTCTGGCATTCAATTTATAAGTTGTTCTTGGAGAGTGGGGATGATGATATCTCCCCCCAACCTGACATTCTGGCTTCCCCTTGCCATAGCATTTGTGTTGTACCTTGTCAATCTCTAGTTGCAATAGCAGTAGCTTTTTACATATGTTGGGACACTGAGCTACTAGTTGTTTCGATGTTAGGAGTCAAAGAACCAACAGATCCCACCAATGTAACCCCAGTGTAACCTCTTCCACTGGGGTTGCATGCGTAGCAGCATTCCAACAGTTCCCTATTTTTATCTCTTTTCCACGTATGATGTAGCCTTCTTACAGTAGCCCACTTCTCCTTAGTATATCCTGGTTCCTCAACACCTGATGTGGACCTTGTTAATCCGGGCTAAGCCCGAGCCGACATGGCAGTTATATATCTCTTGCTCATGTTCCGAAATAGGCTTGGATAGAATTCAAGAAGTTTATTGTCATATACACTGCAAAACACATGGTTATGCTGAGCAATGAAATTCTTACTTGTGAATGCCTTACACACAATTGAAATAAATAACTAAGTTAAAATGAAATGAAAGAACAAGTACATAGAAAATTTAAAAAGTAAAAACAAATAAATAACAAAGCAAGTGCAATATATACAGATGTACATATATATAATATATACAGATGAAAAAAAAAGACAGGTAATTACAGTTTGATAATCAGTCAGTGGTTCAGTAGCCTGATGGCCTGTGGATAGAAGCTGTTTTTCAGTCTGGTTGTTCTCGCTTTTACACTCCTGTAACGTCTGCCAGACGGCAGGAGTGTGACCAGTGTGTGCTGTGGGTGGGTACGGTCCTTGATGATGTTGTGTGCTCTCTTTATTACCCGGGTATTATAAGTATCCTGTAGTGATGGGAAGGCAGCTCCACAGATGAATTGTGCTGCTTTGATGACACGGTGGAGAGCCTTCCTGTCCTGAGTGGTGCAGTTTCCATATCACACTGTGATGGAGTTCGTCAGGATGCTCTCCATATAGTGGTGGACTTGAAGCATGTAGGCACAGATGATTGGGAGAGGGACAAATTGAGAATATCTGTAAAGACCTCAGCCAGCTCTGAAGAGCAGACCCTCAGAGCACGGCCAGGGATGTTGTCGGGGCCAGGTGCTTTTCGGGGGTTGGTCCTCCTCAGGGCCTTGCACACCTCAGTCGATGTTACAGTGAGTGAAGAGCTCTGTGCTGCCTCCGGTAGTAGAATCTCTCTACGTTGGCTGGAGTTGAGGGTGTCAAAGCGAGCATAGAACTCGTTCAACTCATCTGGTAGGGCGTTGTGGCTGGCTGTGACCCTGCTGTTCCTCTACTGAAAGTCAGTGATGTGTTGCAAGCCCTGCCACATGCGTGAGTGGTTGTAATGTCCCTCCAGCTTCAGTCGGTACTGCCTCTTGGCTTCTCTGATGGATCTACGTAGGTCATATCTGGCCTTTTTGTAGCCCTCCGTGTCACCAGAGGCAAATGCAGTTGAGCCTGCATGCAGCATGGAGCGTACCTCACAGTTCATCCATGGTTTCTGGTTTGGCTATATCTTGCAGCATTTGGTAGGGACAATATTATCAACGCATGTGCTAATGTAACTGGTAACCACTGATGCATATTCCTCTAAATCCACAGAACTGTCTTCTCTTAGAGCAGCATTCTTAAACACATCCCAGTTTGTGGTATTAAAGCAGTTCTGAAGCACCAGATCAGTCTCTTCATTCCAAACTTTAATGATTTTAATTGCTGGGGGGCTTGTTTGAGGAGCTGTCTGTACATTGGACAGAGGAACACAGAAATATGGTCAGACTGTCCAAAATGTGGGCAGGGCACAGCCTTGTATGCATCCCTCACTCCCTCACATTGCTGTACACCTGATCCAGAATGTTGTTATTCCTTGTGGGAAAGCTCACATGTTGATGGAACTTAGGGAGAACAGTCCTGAGGCTGCAGTTGTTAAAATCTCCGGCAACAACAAACAGCATCTGGGTGGGCAGTCTCATGATCATTGCTGATGATATCGTGCAGTACTCCTAGCGTTGTGGTCCGATCTGCTCGCGGCGGGATATAAACAGCCAGCATTAACACCGCACTGAACTACCTCGGTAAATAAAAATGTCTGCACTTCACCATCAACACTTCGATGTCAGTACAACAGTGTTTCTCCACCACCTGAATGTCCACACACAATCTCTTGTTGACATAAACACATACACCGCCACCTTTGTTTTTACCCGAGGCAGATGTGTGGTCTCCGCGGTGCACTGAGTGGGTCTGTAGCTGAATGGCTGAGTCCGGCGTACTTGCAGTGATCCAGGTTTCCGTGAAGATCAGAGCACAGCACTCCTTGATCTCCCGCTGAGCTGTTGTCCTGGCTCTCAGCTCGTCCATCTTGTTTTTGAGAGAGCGGACAGTAACTATCAAAAGGCTAGGCAGTGGTGGTTGTGTGGCTCTAGCCTTTAGTTTAGCATGTAGTCCTCCTCTCTTGCCACGCTTCCATCTTGGATGTGCTCATTGCCGGCTGCTCTGCCTGCCTGAGCGTGATCATGGTGTTACGGCCTGCTGGCTGGAGTTGGCATGATCCAAACACAGAAGAAAGCTACAGTCCAAAAGGTCTAAGCTAAGGCCATGGAAAACTTTTCCAATGTCCAATAGTGTTTCTCTGCTGTACGTGATCCTTGAGTACAAGCACTGAATATTAGCCACAGAAACTAGCACTACAATAAACAATAAATACAACTGGTGCAGGGAGCTCATCGCAAACACATCTGCCACGGAGGGCGCCATGTTGAATGGGGGGAGGTATGGGGATTCGAACCCCCAACCTATTGTTCTAAAGATGGTAGTGCTTCCATTATGTTGCTGCAATGAAATCTGACTAATGGACTAGCCTGCTTCTTCATTTTTTCACTTTCATTTTTGAGGTGCAGGTTGATCATTTTCATTTCCATCAAATGATGTGGTGTCCTTTCTCTCCTATAGACCCCCTCTTGCCTGTAAACCTTTTGGTCCATATTGACACGATAGCGTCACACAGTTGCAGCACATCCATGAATCTCCTGTTCCACCAAAATCCAAAGGAGTTCAGTTGGATTGAGATCTGATGACTATGTAGGCCATGTGAGTACAGTGAACTCACTGTAATGTTAAAGAATCCAGTTTGAGATGATTTAAGCTCTGTGACATGGTGTATTATCCTGTTGGAAGCAGCCATCAAAAGATGGGTACAATGTGGTCACAAAAGAATGAACTCAGATAGTCTGTGGTGTTTAAACAAAGTGTACCAAGAAAATATCCCCCATGCCAGCAGTCTAAACCAGTGATACAAGGCCGGATCCATGCTTTCATGTTGTTTACACCAAAATATGACCCTGTCATTTGAATATTGCAGCAGAAATTGAGACTCATCAGACCAGACAACGTTTTTCCAATCTTCTATTGTCCAATTTTGGTGAGTCTGTGCCAATTGTAGTCTAATTTTTCTGTTCTAAGCTGACAGGAGTGACAGGTTTTCTGCTGCTGTAGCCCGTCTGCTTCAAGGTTTGATGTTTTGTGTGGGTGTAGATGAGCAGTTTCTACAATACTCAGACCATCCTGACTGGCACAAGCAATCATGCCACATTCAAAGTCACACTGCATCAAAATGTGAACTATGAAAAGGAAGGTGTACTTAGATGGATACACAGAATTTAATAAACGTGTGTCTCTGTGTGTACATGTATGTGTGTGTATGTACCATATATGGGCTGGTAGATGATTTTGTAACCCTCTGCAGGAGATTGAGATGGATCCCACGTGACCCTGAAGCGGCTGTACCACTCCTCTGACACATGCAGATTTTCAGGAGGCAAGAGTGGCACTGCCAAAAACAAGACAAAATCAGAAGATAGAAAAGCTTCTCAGAACTTCAGTTTATATTACTAACATACACTAAAACCTTGAAGTAAGGGGAAGTAAGTACTAATTAAGTCATCAGTTGAAAAAACAACTACGGTAGGACTTAGAGCTGAATATCATTTAAAGTTTTTGATAGTAGAGCTCCTACAGTAGCACGTACTCACACTCATGTAAATAACTCTAACCTCTTAAGAATATAGAAGTGGTTAAACGGCCGCTTGAGAAACATATGTAAATAAAACTAGTAAAATTCATGTTTAATTATTTAAATCCAAAACTCAGGACTGATATTCAATTCAGTTCAGTTCAGTCCTCTTTGTGTTTGTTGTTGCATAAGCCTGTAACCAGTTCTCTCCACTGGGATCAGTTTCAGGCCATCTTCTGTAGTGTAATCAAAAAAAAAAAGAAAATCATCATGTGAGAAGCTGAAAATGGAACTTTTTTGTTGTTCTGATGTAAAAAATTATCCAATCAACTGACTGAAGTGCCTTGAGGCGACTGTTTGTTGTGATTTGGTGCTATATAAATAAAATTGAATTGAATTGTATTATCAATTGAGTCTGTCTGAGCAGCTTTTAAAGAAAGCTTTTCCAGCTTTTAGCACTTAATCCTTTTTGATTTACAACAAACACTTTTAGGTGTTATAGGTTTAATATCCAGCCTTTATAAGACTGAGTATGGGTTTTGCACTTCCACAATTGAAGAAATCGCACATTACTTCAGGGCCTGATTTAGTGGACAATTTTCATCACTGAAAAAATACAAAATCATCCCTTACTGTATATCAGGCTCTGATTTGTCATTGTTCAAGCTAAGTAGATTTTGATTTGCATTACAATGAGTTCTAGTGCTCTCATCTAAAAAGATGACATATTTTATGTGACATTTCAATTCTCTGCGTGCTGAGGAGACAACCACTGCTGGCTCATGAGAGGTAATCTAGGGAATAGTTGAGAAAATCAATTAGACCTGAGCAAAATAATTTAATTGTCTCATTAATGAAAGGCGCTCCTGTAATTATGAGCGGCCTTCATTAAGACAATTAGAAATGCATCAGTATTTGTCGTGGCTTTGATTTATAATCTCCTTCAGGAACATAAATGAACGTGAAATTAATGCAATGCAAATGAACATTCTGCTCACGGCGATGAAATTCATTGTCATTAACTTCCAGTTTTGTCATCTGTTCTCCTAAACTGGAAGCTGCATCTTTGTGAAAAGGGAGTAACACAGCCTTGACCCCAGCGGTTGATAAGTCAGAGCAGCTAGCATGTGTGTGTATGTGTGTCTGTTTGTATGTGTGTGCGTGTTGGGTAGTTTGTTAGACTTACATGTGGAACCAATGGCAGAGGCACTGAGTCCGTCTTGCCCATCACTGTACACTGGTGTGACCGTCCACTTTGTAGCGGGTGTCTGATTGTAAAGGCTCGAGGACTGCTCTCCTCTGACCTCCTGAAACTGAAGCCTGCAAACACACGCACACACACACACACACACACACACACACATGAATACACACATTCTGGGAACATTTGAATGACAGGCACAGGGAGAATTTTTAAGCAATGGTGAGCTCCACATACAGGCAGGCATATATAGCACACTAGATATAGAAACAGTCATTCTTCTCTGCTGGTTATCGGGACATTTGGAGGAGGTTTAAGAATTCTTTTCAATTCAGCTCAGTCAGTAAAGTCAGTTGATGCTAAAAGTGGGGCAGGGAAGAGCTGAGAAACCCCATTACTGCTATGTTTTCATTTATAACTGCTGAAGTCTTTCGCTGCATGTTTGTTAGGGTTCTAAAAGTACTACTTTGTATAAATGAGCTGCTTTTTATCCAACAGCCTCAAAGAGACTACACTTTTATCACAAAAAAAAAGAAAAAAAAACACTGTATCTTGAGTATTTCCTCTGTGGCAGCGAGCTAATTATCATGATGTTGACATTTTACAGTATATTTAAAACCAGGTAGAAATACACCAAGCATGACATTCACTGTTTGTACCAGCCACTGGAAAAAGAGGCTGGCAAAACAATTTCCACAAGCTACACCGAGTGGCTTTTTCTCAAGCTTTCAGATATAGCACACAGTGTTCATCAGCAGCTGTCCTGAAACTGTAGGTCAACGTTTTCATTACTCAGAGCAGTCATGCTCTCACTCATGTTGGCTTGAGCACTAAAAGTTGAGCGTTACGAATTGCTCTTCTAAAAGTGCTTAGAATGATGAAAATTACAGTCATTTGCAGTTCTATAATAACCATGACTACTGACATTATGTAATACAGTTTAAAAGCAGACCTTGACTGTTTTGGCATCTAACTGAAGATATTTGTAACTAAACCATTACTGTTAGTCATTTGAACTATGTGGCACTGATGTAACAGAGTTACTTCACTCTGTGATGAAGCCTATGCATGAGTTCAATAAGGAAGCTCTGCACTCATGCTTCTGCCTGCATTCCTGGGTGTTTGGACTGCTAGTCTATTCTTTATATTACTTCATCGTCACTCTGGCCCAGTCCTATTCTTACCTGCCTTCAGCCTCTGTTCCCTGCGCTTTAAATCTCAATGCTCTTCGCTCATTCTGCCTTTAAGACTCACAACCTCCCCAATCTCTATCCACCTTGTCCCATTCAGTTAAAGATCCTTGTCCAAGTCTCCACCTGCTCCATCTCTGCGACCACCAGCATCTAGACCCCGGGTGGGGGGGTCCTGTCATACTTCCCACCATTTTTGGACTCAGCTCTGCTAATGTAGGTTCCTTGGAGTCTACCTGCCAAATAGTTTATTACTCAAACTCTGTACCTCAATGAATTATGTTTGTTTCTTTCAAATTATCTCTCCTTATTGAAATACTGCCCAGTAATAAAAAAAACTTACTCGTGCTTCTTATTCAAAGAACTTTACTATTTATAAAGCACAACTTTATTTAAAACGCCCGTCAGAAAGCCTTCTATGTCTGTTCTTGACTAAGCTTTGAGTTTCAAAAACACAACTTTTTTTCCATTGTCTTTGCGGTTTTGAGTTCTTTGAATAACTGAGTTTGGGTTTTATTGATTTATATTCAAAATTGCTAAATTGGCCACAGGTGTGAATGTGAGTCTGTCTATATGGGTTAGTCCTGCCTCTCACCCCATGATAACCGGGACAGGCTCCAGTTCCACCGCAATGCTGAATTGGATAAGCAGAAGAAAATGGATGGATATATGGTAATCTTGTTTATGGCTTCTTACATTTAAGTTTAGTATTCACAACCCCAATTCCAAAAATGTTGGGAGGCTGTGTAAAATATAAACAAAAACAGAATGCAATGATTTGCAAATCTCAAAAACCCGACACAGAAAAGTATCAAATGTTTAAAATGAAAAACATAAGGTAATTTTGAAGTTGCTGGCAGCAACATGTCTTAAATAAGTTGGGACAGAGCCATGTTTACCACTGTGTAGCATCCCCTCTTCTTTTAACAACAGTCTGTAAACATCTGGAAACTGAGGAGAGCAGCTGCTGTTTTTTTGGGAGAGGAATGTTGTCCCATTCTTGTCTTATAGAGGATTCTAGATGCTCAACAGTCCTGGAACTTCTTTGTCATATTTTTTTGTTTCATGATGCTCCACATGTTTTAAATTGGTGAAATGTCTGGACTGCAGGCAGGCCAGTTCAGCACCTGGACTCTTCTACTTTGAAGTCATGCTGCTTTAATAGATGCAGTGTGCGGTATCACTTTGCATTTTGGTTTCTGTCTTAAAGTTATTGTTCCTCCCTCCCCAGTGTTCCTCTGCATGATTTTTAGTGTTAGTTTCTTGTCTCTGTGCTTACTATTGCCTAATTGTTAATTCCTTGTCTCGTATTCCCTGCGATCCCTGTTTACCTGTTCCTCGTCTTTTCTGGACTCTTTTGGATTACATTAATTATTTTAGACTTAGTGTTTGTGTAAAGTACTCTAATCAAATATTAAAGCTCACTTTGTGTTTATACTATTTCGTGCATCCTGCTTTCTGGGTCCTCCACTACTACACCCCACACAGACAAGAATTTACAAGAGCAGAGAGATTAACTTTCTCTTTATTGTACTAACAACATCATAAAAACAAAGTAAATCACAAGACCAGGAGGCCACAGTTTGTGTCTCATAGTTTCACACTTGATATCCTTTCACTTGCTGTCACTTGCTGTTTGCTTACATTTAGGCACCAAAACCTTTGGGTTTAGGAAAAGATTATGCTTTTTGGCTAAAATACGCCCTTTCGTATGTTGAAAAGAGACACAAAGAGGTATCCAGATGAATGTAAATGAAACACCAAAGGCGGTTAGATAAGACTAGTTAGAGCCAAAGCATTGGGAGGAGCTGTCCACTGTGACTTGGGTGCTGAAACACTGTTCTGCATCCAAGTGGGGGTGCAGGCGCACACAAACATTTTTAGATACACAAACAAACTCAAAGAACTGTCTGCGCTGTCTCTTTCTCCCTTCATCTGCCTTTCATACATGTTCATGCCAGAACTTTGAAAAAAAATGTGTGACCTCAAACGGCCCTTGTCCATCAGCTGGCAGACAGGTTTAAGCTTCCTCCCATTTTGTGTAGCTTTTGTTTCTTTTCCCACCTCTCTTTTGTTTCTTTAGCTCTTTTCTCTGCTGCCCTCCATCTCTGCTTGCAGTGAGGTAAATGGCTGCTGAAAAGATAATGGAATGTCTGCTGGCCTGGCCTGGACTCTCCATCTTCTACGGCTCTGACACCACATTGGGAAATTAAGGTGGGGGAGGTGAGTGAGGCTAGAGGATAGAGAAGAGAAACAGAGAGATAGAGGGACAGAAGAAGAGGAAGGGAAAGGCCGACTATTCGTGTATGTGTGTGAGCACATCAGCAATCAGGGTCAGTACATGGCACTGAGCTCAAGGGCTCTTAGAAGAGATAGAGGGATCAAGAACGAGAGGCTAAGTGGCCCAGGACTAAAAGTGTAATCAGTTTTCTGACTGTAGCAGACAACCCAACACTGACCGCTGTAGGGCCATCCAGTTGGATGGAGGTGGGAAATAACAATAATATTCCTCCAAACACAACTTCAGTGTTATCTATTCCATATAATCAGCATTCACAATTCACCAGCGGGCCAGTTTGTGATGGAGGGCGTCTTAAGAAGCTGTAGACATGTAACACGGTTCTAGAATACCTCTTGAGGGAGAAAAAATAATTAAAATCAGGAAACCAACATAAATTCTTAAACCTCCAACTCACAGAATCCTCGTGATCTCCGCTGAGGCTTGTGTAGGCAACCCTGTAGCTCTCCACGCTGGGGTCTTCCAGTTCCCACGAAACCTCTAAGCTCTGGGTGGTCTCATCACTCAGCTGAAGATTTCTCACAGCCTGACGCGCCGCTGAGACACCACATCACATACTCGCTGTTACTGTACCAAATTACTATAGATTTTATATCTCAAAAAATGAGGTTTGGCTCAAACATTATTTTCTTCACGCTGTTAATGTGAAAATATCAGTGAAAAGCCAGTGTGAAAGTTTCAGTTTCAGCCTGGTGTGCTGTGATTTTGGGTGCTAAAGAAAAGTAATATCCAGCCCAGGTGGAGAATATTTTCCTACGAGGACTCACAAAATGCTTTTGTTTTGTTTTTGTAATGCAGCCTTAAAACAGTAACCATGTTTATTTTCTTTAAACATAGGCAACCGGCTGTAATTTAGTGGGTTGCTTTAAGTTGTGAATTTTAGAGGGGCACTTGGAGTTTTAAGCAAAGCAGATGTGCTGTGTTAAACTTTCTACTATAGTGGGCAAAAACCTAAGTAAAGGAGACATGTTGCTTTTTTTAAGTTTTTGAAGCCACAAGACTCAATTAGCTATAGCCTGCTTCTAAAACAACAAAAACCCATTCCAGATGGTCTTCGGTCATCTCTGAGATGGTAGAATTTGAACTCCAGTCTCTGGATGAAGCCAACTTGGTAAACATACTTATATAAATTCAATCTTTTTTCATGATGTGCATCCTCCAAGAGAGTGCTATCAGCGTTTTAGCTTTGAATAATCAGTTTGAACAGTTTTTTTTCCTAATCACTGAGATTTTGCTTTTGCTTCTTGAAAGTAAATAAGGAACAATGGCCAAAAATCTGCTACAAGAACTAAGAAGAACTACGGTTGCACTTTGGCAACATTAGCCTGCACTGGCAACTAGTGAAGCCTTTCACATTAAAATGGAAATTGCCTTTCTTGACAGATGCCTTGGCTTGAGCCATGATTAAAATTTGGCCAGTCTCTCTGCAAGGATAGTTTTTCAGAAAAAAGTACCAAGTGAAATTAGCCTTCTGTCCACTGGACACATGCTAGCAACATAATTTAAAGCAACAGTTTCAAGGTTCAAAAAATAAGTTGCGTGGCACAGTTTTACCTAACATGAGGTGCCCTTTGGTTTTTGCTGACATTTTGAAGTTTTACAGAAAGCCTGTTTGGACACTTCTTACCTGTGGTTGTGGTAGCAAGTGTTGTTGTCTTGGCCACTGGGGAAATACAGAGGGGACAAATCAGATAATTGGATTCAAACTCTCCTCAACAGCTCTTTGTGTCGATAAATAAGCCAATTAGACAGAAATACGTAACAAATCACTGATGGTGAAATAGATTTTCTTCTTCTGAGATAAGCCGAGACAAACAAATCAATGCAAATGTGTTCATGCAAAGCTTTGGTTTGACTCAGAAATGCACATGTGATTGTGCAGCTCTGTTATAATAAGCAAACTGTAGTGCTATATCAGAAAGGAATATGTCTGAGAAAAAGCTTTGAGCCTGATTTTGCCAAGTTTTATATTGATCAGATAAAGCAAATACCACAACTACCTGAATTAGTCATTTGAACAGTGAGTTAAACAATCGCACTTACATGTGGTCTCAGTGACAAACACTGTGTCACTCTCAGATCTGTCTTTGAATATGGCCGTCAGCATAACTTCATACTCAGTGGAGGGACTGAGACCGCGCAGCGTGTATCTGTTTTCACTTCCACTCAAGACCACCTACAGAAAAGCCTCATATTAGATCTGATTTCCAATCGTGTGTTCTCTCTAAACTATAGAAACATGAAGGCTGATATTTTCCAATAACTGTCAGCTTTATTGACTTTATTATATAACACTTTCAGTATTATTGTTACTAAAGTAATAAATTCATTTTAAAAAGGACAAAATCATGTCAAATGTTAACAATGTTGTGCTCTTAGGTCAGCTTCTTCTGATTTTATTTATTGCCAGAAGAAGCTGAATCAGAAGAGTTTCCTGAGTTAAGAGATTTGATAACATTTTAGCCATTAACCAACAGTCTGAAAAGATTATTAACACTCTAATGCAAAACTCCACACTGTCAAAAACCAAGGTCATGATGGAGTTTTAGCAGAGAAAGCTACTGAAAACATAAATCAATAAGTCACCTCATAATTTCTGCAGGCAGATGGGGAAACGGCAGTGCATATTTTAAGAAGCAGGTGTAGAGTTTAAGTTTAATATTTTCATTGTTATATTAAACAAAAGAGCAAAAATACTGAATATGACCAACTTAAGTCTTAATGCATTAAGATGTGTCATATAATATATCTATTACAGACATGTGTGGTTTCCCATGAACACAGAATGCTTCCAGTTGGACTCACTGCATCAGCAGGAGTCCAAACGACCACTGCAAATTGTTTCACACAGAGACAAATCAGACCCAAAGGTGCACACAAAGAAGTCATCAAGAGTACAGCACACTTCAACGGAGAGAAACCCTGAAATTAGTATTTACTCCAGATGGCTCAATAACCAGATTATGTGCAGGTATTTGTTTCTTTACAAAACCCTCCGAGGTATAGTTACACACAAATTTCACCAGCGGGGCTATTTGTGCTTTTCCTGAAGCAATTTCATTGTTTGTGAGTCACTGTCTCCCTTTCCTTTTTACATCTTAATGTGAAATTTTTATTTTATTTCATTGTTTCCAGATATTTTATTGATTATCAAAGGAAAGAAGGTGTCAAATAATTATAAAGTTTTTATCTGGGTAACGTTTCACTCTTTCTCTGTGTTGTATGTATTATGTCTAATCCCCCCTCAGACATAACAATACCAAGCAAATCAATGAAGGATGTAAATGTGTGTGTGTGTGTGTGTGTGTGTGTGTGTGTGTGTGTGTGTGTATGTGTGTGTGTGTGTGAGCACACGTAGCATGTGGGTGAGAAACAGAGAAAAGCTGCATGTATCCCTTTCTCTAGTCTGGCGGTATTACCAGCCCACCTCTCCAACTCCCCAG
The DNA here is from genome assembly GCA_024447675.2 of Pterophyllum scalare. Taxonomy (NCBI): domain Eukaryota; kingdom Metazoa; phylum Chordata; class Actinopteri; order Cichliformes; family Cichlidae; genus Pterophyllum; species Pterophyllum scalare. The sequence continues at coordinate 18,371 of JAMQGT020001768.1, read as the reverse complement.
AGTGTTATTTTCAGCTTCGATGACTCTCAGCAAAACACACAAACACACGTAGAGGCTCGCACAGCATACACAAACACACACACAAACACACACTCTAAGGGCTCTATCGCTGCCTTGCAGCTGTCTCTAAACCCCAGATCATGGTAATAAAACACCCAAGCCATTAATTTCTAGATTTATTCAACCTTTATTTATACTCAACCACGCCAGAGGTTTTACCAGCTACCGGTAGTGTAAATAAGCTTCTATGTAAGTCTATGGGAGACAGTCTTCTCTTTATCTGTGCGCACAGAGTGGAGCTACTTCTTCCTCTGAAAAAAGAGATAATAACTGGACTCCTGGCTAAATCCATGCATATTATTTATCTTCAGATGCTAAATCATACATTTTGTCTGTGTAATACCACATGGATCTGTGTTTAACCTTGTGATTCTACACTATTAGGTGCTTTACTCTGACTTATCTAAAACACATACAGTAATGTGCAAAAGTCTTGAGTCACTCCTCATTTCTTATGATTTGGAGGAGCCAGACTTTCTTGTAATTCTTTAAAGTGTTCTTGAGCAACAGTTCTCCAGGATTTCTAAAGGTATTGCACAGTTTGTTTTTGGACATTGGCTGCTTTTTCAGTCAGGACCTGACCATTTTCAGTAGGAAGGTTTTTTGTTTTGTTTCTCTTTTTTTGGGTGTTAAGCCACTCAACACTGAGCTATGATCAACTAAAATCAAATATAAAATTCAAGTATGAAAAAGATAGCTAACCAAGGGGACAAACCGGTGCTGCGTCGCCACATAAGAGACAACTTAGCAAAGAACCAGGTATAAATTGTATCTCTGGGTGCTTTGTTACAAGCGACCTGTCACAAACCACAGAATTTGTTCACATGTGTTTAGTTGAATCTCTAAAAATTTCCAACAATAACCCATTTTGGCAGGCAGAAAATAGTAAAAAAAAAAAATAATAATAAAAGACTTGACAAAGTGATTCCCAAAGAGCTGAAAACTTGGCATATCTAGCTTGCAGTGTAATTATAAATTTAACTGATTCACCATATAATACCTTCTATGTTTGTAATACCATCTGGAAAATGGTTTAATTTTTCATAGAAAACCACACAATGGAGCATAATCAGTCATGGATTGGCCTCCCCAGAGACCGGGCCTCAACATTATTGAAACAGTGTGGGATCACCTTGACAGAGAACAGAACAAAAGGCAGCCAACATCCAAAGAAGAGCTTGAATGAACTGCCACCTTGCTAGAATGGTATAGTTTTTGTCATAAATGCTGTATATCTGTGTATGTTTGCACATATTTCAATAAACTGCCACACCAATTGCACATGTTTCCAGCAAAAATAGAGAAATGTGTGGTGGTTCAAGATTTTGCACAGTATTGTACCTTCTGGATTGTAGTGGGACTGACCTCTTTTGTGTTGCCACCTTCAAATGGAGCCCAGGAGAGTCTGTAGAGGATAATGTCACTCGCTGAATGATCCCAGCTGACCTTAAAGCTGTCTGTGCTCACCTCACTGGAGTGTAGATCCAGAGGACCAGGAATTGGCGCTGAAAGATAGAAAAGCTGAGTCTCCCCCCTTTTTTCTCATTTGTTAATATTTACATAAAATCAATAACATTTTCAATTCTCTTCTAATTATACTGTAAGTTTATGAAGCTTTGCTGCTGGGCCAATTTATTACATAACTGTCAGTTCAGCAAAAAGTTAGTTCTTGCAAAAGCACTGTCACACCATTTCGGTGTGAATCTACCACTTCCTACTCCTCTGCTCAAATAGTTGAAAAGTGCTGCGGCATAAAGCTTCCTTTCTGAAACCTGGTCCATTAAACAAAGTTTGCCAGGAGATAAATAAAAAAACGTAAACGGTCCTTTTAAAGTGGATAGTTTAATAGTTGCTTGCCAGACACATTTCTTTGAGCTGACTCAGCGCTGCAGCCCAACTGCTTGTTGCATAAAGGGATATTCCTACAAATCAATATCTGTTAGCGTGACGGAATAGTCAGGGACAGTGAAATGACCTTTTAATGTGGCTGGGCTATTATGCCGAGGTGTAAATGAGATGGGCAGGCTGCCAAAATAGCAAAAGGACCAGTGAGGGTAATAAAATTCACCACTGTTTGGCACTAAGAGAGAAATGGTTTGCTTTTTAATGATATTGATAGAACTATTTTCTGGAGATTGAGACTAAATTGTCCTCAACTGAGATGGTGTGAAATGAAAAAGCAGCAATATAGAAAACAAACATAGAAATGTGTTTGATAATCTCCACTGGTGACACTGACTCAAAAAACTTAGCCAACAGTTTCTTACTGGTAGTGAATGCATCAGTGAGCGGTTCTGATTGGCCCTCATCATACAAGGCAAAGATGGCCACTGAGTACTCAGTCAGAGATGTCAGCTCACTGAGGTCATAAGAACTCACTGGACCAACCTCCACCTGCAGGAAATACGGAAAAAACTCACTGCTATGTCTGTTAAACAGAGAAAAACGTAACCACAATTAACTTGAAAGATAACGGTTCTTCTATGACTCTGTGTAGGGACTTTTTTTAAAGCCTCTGTTTACAATATTCATGAGGAAATGAAAACATTTCCAGAAGACTGACCTTTAGCAGGAACATGTAGTGACATAAGCTGCAATATCTGCATATTTTCCAAGATGATTTGTGTTATTACTTTTAGCCTTTAATCATTCTACTCTTTACACATTCCTTCCGCTTTTCCTTTTTCTAATCTCTTCTCACCTTGGCACTCTGAAACTATTTTTCTAAGATATATAAAACGGAATCACACGTCACCTCGTCTGTGACTAGTCCGTCTGTCTTGTCCCACATGATGCGGTAACCATTAACTCCACTAGGTGCGGGGTCCCAGCTGATGTGGGCGGAGTTGTGTGTGATGTCAGAAAACTGGAGGTTGCTGGGAGGACTCAGTGGTACTGGAGGGACAGAGGGAGAGAAAGCTTGATGTGTGTTTGCATCAGGCATCAGCCTCTGGGTCTGTGGATACATGTTGCAAACCAAGCTAGCTAACTAAGCGCACAAACCAACAGGTAATGGCATGGCAGCAACATCCATCTTTTTTATACAGTCTGTGGTTTGTATGCTCCTGTGCTTCTACCTGAATAACCATCAAGTGGCTGTTTTTTCTCAATGTATAGAGTCGACAATAAAATACAAGATAGCTGCCGGCTCTTGAATATCATCTGGAAAACCTTATTGATTTTTCAAGAACTGTTTTTTATATTGATTAGAACTAAATTACATACACAAAACCTGCTCGATCAAGACTAAAGCAACAACAAATACACAACACAAGACTTAAAGATACAGTGTAAAATCTCGCTGCTAGATGTCAGTAGATTACAGATTGCAGTCAACCGAATTATGTTCTCTTACTCCTCCCAATTCAAGTGCATAATCCCAGTCACGGCGGCCACTGTAGGACATACAATGCTGGCCGCCATTCATGTGAGTGTAAGATGTCCGCTGCTTACCTCAGGTATGGTCCAGGTATATTTACTCTGGAGGAGGCTGTGAAACTTTGTGAAAGAAGTCCGATATAAGTCGATAAATCAGTGAAGCTCACTTCTGCCTAATAATAGCAATACTGAGGTGAGTTGTTGATGATATCCTGAACTTTTCTGTCAGTAAACACTGCTGTTTTTGCTGCTGTTAGCAAAACTGTCTTTGAAGTGGATCTAACATTGCAGGACTCTCTTAGTGAATAAGCTCTCATATCATGTGAGAATGTAATTAAAATTTTATGAGAGGGGAAGGGTGATTTTTAGGATGCTTGAACCTAACATTAGCTGGCATAATGTTAGTGTTGGCATGTGTTAGAGCCCCGACTACAGTTCAGGAGATGAGGCTGTCTGTTGAGAACCATTTAGTGACCAAATTAGTAATCAGTCAAAGACACGTAGATTTTTCTTCATTGCAATTAGTGGATTGATTTTTCTTGTTTTGTAAGAGAAGGTCAGAGCAGAACTTAATTCTATGTCTAGGTCAGCATCCACCTGTCTGCAGCTCCATAACCAATCATGAGTTTTGAGAAAACAGCCATTTTTGCTGCGCAGCTTTGTGAGAACCAGTCTGAGTTTTTGAGATTGAAGACATTTGTGATTATATGAAGATATTTAACAAAGTTCACACTTTTACAATGAAAAAATGAAAGTTGAGATTTGGTTTCACAGTTAACTATCAAGTTAATTAAAGTTCTGTTAATTTTAAGATAAAGGTTAAGAACTAAAAACTGTTTGAGACATTACTCACATGTGGTTTCCTGGTTTATAGCAGGGTCACTGGCCTCCTCTCCAAACATGGCATAAACAGTGACAGTGTATTCAGTGTGAGGGCTCAGCCCATCCAGCTCCACTTCTGTCACTGCATTGGAAACCCTTATCTAGTGACAAAAAGATATTTCAAGATTTAAAACTTTGGACTTCATGTTGCCAATTTCCAAATTTACAGATTCAGACTAAATAAGCAATGTATCCTCCCCTTTTTTTACTACCTCCTTCTTCTCCAAGTCACCGTCAGATGTCACAGGTGCATACAGCAGCATGTAGCCAGAGACTCCATCCACACTGTCCCATCTTACTTTCATGGTGTTGTGACTGACGTCAAACAGCTGGAGCCCGGTAACTGTGGGAAAAGCCACTACATGCATACACACAGAGGGCCACACAGACAAAAATAACATGTCACATTTCAATTAAGGAGGAATTACATGAATAAATTTTAGAGTGGGCTTTGATTAAAGAGGGTGTTTTTATAAGCAGGAAAGTCTTTTTCCTGTATTACACACTAATGTGTAAAATTCTTAAGCAGACCCTCATTTTTAATATATATATATATATATATATATATATATATATATATATATATATATATATATATATATATATATATATATATATATATATATATATATATATGTTCTAGGTAAAACGGAGCAGTGATTTATTGAAAGATGTGCAAACATAAATGGAAATACTGTATATGAGGCAAAACAGATATGTTAAATTCACAGTCTGTACTCTCTTGAGGTCTGGGCTGTGGGGAGGCCGATCCATGGCTGATAGTGTTCCTTTGTGTTTTTCTATCCAGGTATGATTTTACTGCATTGACAGTGTGTTTGGGATCACTGTCATGCTAAAAAAAAAATCGAAGCTGTTGCAAATCAGATGCTTTCCAGATGGTATTCCAAACTGGATCAAAATCTGACTGTCCATCAATTTTGACAAAATCCACAACACCATTGGCTGAAATGCAGCCCCAAACCATGACAGCGCCTTCACCCTTTTTTACAAATGGTTGTAGACACTCACTATTGTACCTCTCTCCAGACCTCCTCCGTTCATATCAATGATGATTTGAACCAAAAATGTCAAATTTGGATTTATCTCTCCATTAGACTTGCTTTCACTGATTTTCAGTCCAGTTCTTGTGTAATTTGGCCTTCAGTGAACAGTAGATGGATTAACTGAAGAGCCAGATGTATCTCTCAGGTCCTGTGTCAGGTCATTGCTGGATTTTTTCCTGTTTCTTAAGGACACAACTTTCAGATACTGTTCATCTGCTGCAGATAGATTTTTAGGTCTGCCACTTCTTGTTTTGCTCTCCACTTGTTCAGTTTCCTCAAAGTTTTTAATAATGCACTCCGCTGAATGCCAAATTGTGTCAAGTTTTTGAATAACACCTCAGCTTCCTCTTTTTTCCTCCATTTGTTAAGTTTCTTTAGATTTTTTGAGGACACATTGCACACCATATGGCAACATAAAATCTGGCTCTTTGGAAGCAAAATATAAAGAAATAAGGGTTGGCTCAAGACTTTTGCAAAGTACTGTAAGTGCATTTTCAATATGTCTGGCTTCTGCAGCTGTCAAACTTTGTAAGCCATTGTTATTAAATCGTGTTCTGAGAGTGGAGTTTTATAAGCACACTTCTGCATGTGTGTTTGTGTGCAAGAATAAACTTACGGGTTGTTTCTGATCCTCTCAGAGCTTCGCTTGCCTTGTTTGCGTACACAGCAAACACAGCCAGTTGGTACTCGGTGAGGGAGCTAAGATGCTGTAACACCACTGAAGACTCACTGCCGACCACTACAGCCTGGGTTGTGGGAAGGTGAATCAGGAAAGGAAAATAGTATGAAAGATGGATGAAAATGAAAAAAGTGTAGAAATGCGTGGGAAAAGAGGGTGCGAAAGGGGTGGAGAGGGACAAAGAAGGGCACGAAAAATGAAAAATGAAAATTGGGGCAATAAATAGGGGGACATAAAAATGAAAGATAGTAGAGAGCAAATCAAGAGAAAACCAGGAAAGAAAAGAGAGATTGGAAGAGAATGGGAAAGGAAGGAGGAAACAATCGATTTATTGAATGGGATGAAGCACAAACGTCTAACGCTAAAAGAATTTTTTTTTTCATTCTGAACGAAGAAGATGACAGTTGTGATAAAGATTAGGCCCAGGGTGAGCCAGCTGGAAAGGTCTCTTTACATGCAGCTCCAGAACATCTGGTCCCTGTAAACTCAGCTAAGTGAAAGATTTAATGGTTTCTGTGGTCAAATGTTCTGGAAAAATCAAGCAGGTGCCTATTTCAGGCCACAGTATCATTTCTAGTGAGCCATCCTAACCTGTGAGGATATTCTGGGGAGATGTGAATAGAGAGATGAAAGTGAGAGGTATGGATGGATGGTATCACTGATGTCTTGAGGAAAAACTGATCTCAAACTATAAACCTGCCTGATCCCTGATAACTCCCCCTGGTGTCACAAATATTATGGAAAAGTACATCCTGCCCACCTCATGCTGCTCCTACTGATTGTAGTATTTTTTTAATTCCTGCTTTTGCTTCAGCACATCTGCATGCAAAACTGAACATCGTCAGATTGTTTTGAGTCATGCACATGCACTGACATGGATATTTCTCTGCCTGTTTTAACTTGGTAAATTTAATGTGGGGTTTTAATACATGATTTACCTCCTGTGGGGCTTCTCCCTGAGAGGGATAATACACCACTCTGTATTTCTCTACGTTTCCAGGGGCATGTCTCCAAGACACCCGAAAGCTTTGGGCTGTGACATCTGATGTTACTAGGTCAAATGGCATTCCTGTTGTCTCTGGGATATGTTCTGAAAGACAAAAATGAAAGGAGAGGCCAACAGGCTGCCTCAGATGGGATATAACTTTTAAGTGCAAATCACAAACAGTCAGGTCAGAATAAAAAAGATTATATGGAAATACAATCAGAAAAACAGGCTGGATTTATAGTGTCCCTGTTAAGAGGTCCAATGATACACAGCAAGTCAAAGTGATCACTTAGGATACTGTGTGCTAAACAACTAACTTTTCTTTTATACTTTACTTTATTTTTGATATTTAATGTTACAGAGTTACTACTGGTATTCTGGTTTGCATCTAAGTAAGTAAGCAAACATGCTTTCCTGACATTTCTGCAGACCTCCATCTTGTTCTTACTCTGCTTGATGTCTTTGTCTTGCTGCTCCACCTGTTTGCACACTGTTTTTGTTAGTCCCCCTACAATAGAGCTCATGACGTTGAAGTCAGCAACATTGTATACATGAGTGCTGTCTGGCTCTGAGGCGATGGAGCGCAACTCGTTCTCATCAGCATTCTTTACACCTGGAAAATTCAAGGCACACAAATGACTTTTAGCATTTAGAAACAACACCTGCAATAGACAGTCTATATACTAATTATGCTGAATTGACATGTACACCGGTATTTTTTAATGTGATTTTCCGCTTTCATCTTAAAAATAATAATAATAAAAAATCCACACAAGCACTGTTTTGAAAAATATCTCCGTCCACACGGAAATGCCAAAAACAACGGCAGGTCTAGTCAAGAGCATGCCAAATCAGCAGATGGCAATTTAGCTCTAACCGTATAGAAATATTGGCCAATTAGAAGCTGAAGGAGAAAAGGGCAAAAAAGATGAAGAAGTGATTCTTGTATTTGGACAGATAATGAGGTTGAAGGATTCCTCAATGTCACATTAGATCATAAAATCACAAAAACACAAGAAAATGTCCTGGGAGACATGATCTCTCTTGATGTCCTCCATACAGTAGTGATGATGATTTGAACCAAAAATTTCAACCTCAGCCTTTTCTCCCTGTTTCCTTTTTTAAGAATGACTTTTGACTACAACCCTTCCACTGAGACCATGAAGTGAAGGCTTCAGTGAACAGTAGATTGATCAACTGAAGGCATCTCTCAGGTCCTGTGTCAGGTTTTCACTGGATTTTTTCCTAATTCTTAAGGACTTGACTTTCAGATGCTGTTCATCTGCTGTAATAGTTTTTTTTTAGACCTACAACTTCTTCTTGTTCAGGTTCTTCAGATTTTTTGAGGACACACTGCACACCAGGTTAGGATCTGTGGTTTATTCTCACCTATAGCAAACAGCTCAACACCAGCATTTCGCAGTTCCTCTGCTGGTGGTATAACATCATCCTGAGACTTTCCATCTGTGATCAGGATCCCAATCTTGGGTATACCAGGCCGTGCACCAGACTCAGGCTTGAAACAGTTCTCCAAAATAAAAGTCAGCGCAAGGCCTGTGAGGAAAGAGAATGCAGAGTAAAAAGAGGAGGAAGAGAAAAAGGATGAATCAGGTAGATACAAGGCAAGGCAGCATTCTTGATGATGTTGGGTCATAATTTTAGGGGTTCCCATGTTCCTTTGGGCCAAGAATTCAAACTCAATTAAAACCCAATGCAGGCTGTTTATTAGAAATACTGGTTACACAAAACACAGACAAAAACCGAAACACAGACAGTAACAGCACGAAGACTAAATACACACACACACACACACACACACACACACACACACACACAGAGGGAGAGAGAAGAAAGAAGGAAAGGAAGGAGAGAAACAAAGAGACAGAGAAAGATGCAGAGACAGGAAGAGAAGAGGAAGAGCAGAGTAAGAACACAGGTAGGGTGGTACAAAGAGCAGGCACATCATTTTTATAACCTGAAGATGGTAACTACCCACTCGCCTTTGACCCCTCTCCACTTGCATAAAGTGTCATCTCCTGACCAACCCACTATGGGCTCCACTAGTTCCGCTCCTCATTACGCAGGTTCAAAGACACAGTTCACCGGGGCTTTTCATAATCTACAGCAGGTCTAACAGCTGTCAATATGAAGGACTGTTCCCAGCAGAAACTACCGCTCCAAAAATACTCCCACTGACAGCCTTTTAAAACTTCCGCTACAAAAAAAACTCCTTAGGGCAATTTTATCTAAGTATAAAAGATTTATTCCCACATATTCATTTTACACAAACACAGGTGGGTCTGCGAACCTAAATTCCAAGGGCACACTGTCCTAAGCAACTTGAATTTTGTCATAAAGGTGACACAGTGTCATGTGAACCAAAAGTTGTGCATTAGGTAAAAGTGAAGCTCTAAACATAGATGAGAGTGGTTTTAACAGGAGATGGAAGTGAGGCCCTGAGTATCCAAGGGAGTGAATATAACAGACCTCAGTTTTAACCCACTACCTAAAGCATACAGTATTCATTATTCCAGTGTGTGTGACTAGTATAAGTACTAATAAACTATATAAATATAGTAACAGTAAATACCAATATAAAAGTGATAAAAATTCTCAACAATGACACAGTAATGTAAATAAAAATATACATTTAAAAATATTCAGTAAAGATAAGTACAACAAAGAACAGGTATAGAATAATAGCGTGTGAGAGTAGTGATGATAATAACAGGATTTTAAAGAAAGACAATGGAGGACTTTTTCTCTTAAACCATATTCTGCAATATCACTGATGCTCAGTACCTGTGAGAGTGTTTCCTCCTTTATAGGGCAGGTTCCTGACAGCATCAACTACTGAATCTTTAGTTGAGAAAGAATTTAAATGCCACTCGATCCTGGGATCACCGCTGTACTGTGCAAGACCTAAAAAAGGAACAACCCAATTAAACATACACAGCCTGTCATTTGCCTGTATTATTCACTCAATATTGGACTAATTCAATATACAAGAACAACTTGATTAATGACTCAAACAGCCATATTGGTACCATGATGAACCCATCTGTTCAAGAAGGAGAGAAGCCAGGACCCACCTATTCTTGTTTTATCAATGCCAACATCAAAGGCATTCACCAGGTTTTCCAAGAACGTACGGACCAGCCTGAAGTTTAGCCGGCCAATACTCCAGGAGCCATCCACCAAAATCACAATATCGGCAATGGCCTCAGTGTGGCACGCAAATTGGTCAGCTGAAAAAAGAGAGGAAAGGAGAAAGAAGGAAATGATAATCCCCATTAAATGCACAGTATTTTCACTTTCAATGTTAAGGCTTCTCCAATGCAAATGCAAGATAAAAACGTCACATCATTATACCACCACCAGCAGCCTGAACTGATACAAGACTAGATGGAGCCATGGTTTCATGGTGTTTATACCAAATTCTGACTCTGAAATCTGAATGTTGCTGCAGAAATTGAAGCTCATCAGACCAGGAAATGTTTTCCAGTCTTCCAATTTTGGTAAGTCTGTGACAATTGTAGCCTCAGTTTCCTGTTCTTAGCTGATAGGAGCGGCACCCTAACCATGAAGCTGCTGTAACCCATCAGCTTCATGTGTCAACATGTTGTGCATTTAGTGATGCTCTTCCGCAAACCTTGATTGTAACAAGTGGTTATTTATGTTACCGCTAGCATCCTATCAACTCAAAGCAGTGTGGCCATTCTCCTCTATCCTCTGACATCAACAAAGGCATTTTGACCCAGAGAACTTTCGCTCACAGGATATTTTCTCCTAGAGACGGATTTGTGGGAAAATCCCAGTAGATCAGCAATTTCTGAATACTCAGATCAGCCCATCTGGCACCAACAACCATGGCATGCTCAAAGTCACTTAAGTAGCCTTTCTTCCCCATCCTGATGCTCAGTTTCTTGATCATGTCTGCATGCCTAACTGCATTGAGTTGCTGCCATGTGATTGGCTGATGGTTGCATTAATGACCAGTTAAACAGGTCTACCTAACCAAGTGGCCAATGAGTGTAAATTGCCCCCTCACACACCCATCAGTGTGTGAGTGTGCGTGTGGTAGGAAAAGCACTTAAGTGCATGTGCATGGGAGAATGTGGCTTGAGTAAAAGTACTTTCAGTGTTTAAAAAGACAAAAAAAATCCATCCATTTCCTTCTGCTTATCCAGGGATGGGTCACAGGGGCAGCAGCCTAAGCGGAGAAACCCAGACCAAAAAAGCTAAAAATTGTAGTCAATTTCCATCATGTCAGACTTACCTACCACAAGTGTTACTTTCAAAAGAAAAATCTTACAATACAGGGGCTTCCTTTTGGCCCCTATAAGGGAGGTATTTCCTGACAGTATGACTGTAATACAAGCACATACACCCATGAGTTATTCCACTGTAATTCCATAACTGCTTATCTTGTTACCTACCTTTCTATGATATCCTGAAAATGAATATATCTACTTAAAGTTGCAACATAAAGTAAACAAATATAATTGCGATTAATTCACAACATGCTGAAAAGGTTCAGCCTTAATGTCTTAATTGTCTTAATGAAGAAAAACCCATAAAAGAGAATGCTGACTGAAGGAAATGTGAATTTATTTATATTTTTGCTCAAAATGGGTAATTCAGCCCCTGCTAACTTTAACAAAGTTATTCAGAAGTAAACACAACAGGGATCGTGTCTTTATTCATTAGCACAGGCGTGATTACTTATTGCTTGAAAACAGAACAATGAATATTAAAACAATTCCAAGATTTATTTATTCAAATAGCAGCAGTCATTCCAAATGCTATAAACACAGTAAAATATGCTTTATAACATTTACACTTTTCATATGAAAACATGTCCCATTTACCTCGCCATCTGTGCTTTTTGCGTTATCAACTCAGGCCAACACTTTCTCAAGATAAAAATTAATAAATAAGCTACACCGTCTAACAATAAGCCACACAGGTATTCATTTCAAGACACAATTTTCCAGACAGAGCCTTCTGTCTGCTGTCTGTGTGTGTCTGACTGTTTGAACCATCCATCTGCTACAGGCGGCCGACAAATGAGAGAAGGGAAAACAACAAGGTCGAGAGATAGCTGATGACAATCTTTGGCTTGCAAATGCATAACATATAAAAGGTGCCTATGAAATACTCAGAGGGTATTATTTTGAGAAGGAAAAAAAGAGTATGATTTTATATCAGAGATGATTAATACCCCTTGTTTTAAGGAGCGAAAAGAAGAAGGCTTTGTTCTTTGTTTGAGACTTTCAGCAAAAATGGTAAAAGGCTTTAAGGGCAAAGATCAAATCAATGAATCTTTGTGGAGGTGACTCTATTACAAAACAAACAAGCGTGGCCTTTAAAGAGACTCTAACATTAAGGATTATATAGGAACAATCATAAGTAAGCACCAAAACACTTCAAAAAAAGCAACAGAAGATGCACACGTCAACCGAGCAGCTAATCTTTGACACAAAGTTAGAGATAATAATTATCTATAGTAACTGCTGCTGAGGCTGTGGCTAAATAGAGTGGCAAGAGAAGTTAATGGTTAACAAAGACAGAAACCAAGGGGGAGAGTGGAGCATGCTTAAATGTGAAAAACCATCAGGAGGTGGTAAACAGAGGATTAGAGGGTCAGTAATTACAGCTAAGTACAGCTCACTGGCCATCCCAAAGTCTATTGTTGTCAGGGTGGCAAGAGCGTTAATTAAGCATAATACTGGTGTTTTACATTTGAACCAGTAATTAAGGTTGCTGCCGTCCTTCACATTATTCCTTCTGACATCTGTCAACAGTCTGTTGAGTTGGCTATAATGGGTCTTTTTTCCCTCAAGAAACTGTCAGCCATTCTTCTTCCCAAGACTTTGACTGTTTGATCAAGCTAATTTATCACAGTTCCATCAACTAATAAAATGCATTTAGTCAGATGTGCTTTGCTGAACGTTACTTTCACATATTATGTTTTTATCTACCATTTTACCCCACTCTGCCTACATACCGTACATTGTGTATATGCTATGAACTATGTGCCAAAGTCAGATTTTGCTTCAAACCCACCGTAAGCAACAGTAAGAAATAAAAATATGCAAAAAATTAAAGTAAAATACTGATTTTATCAAAATGTGTGTTACCAAGGCATCAGTATGTCCTCCCTCTTTTCCACTGAATCACAATGAGGGTAACCCATATTTGTTCAGGTGTCCATGTCACGTGATACTGTAGAGTGCTGTATCTCAGACACCACTGATGCAGTGTCAACAGAAAATAAGAGAAATTATGCATCTTACTAGTTCTCACTGCCACTAATTCCAAAATATGAAAGGAATGAGGGGCTTATGCCCCAATAACTGGAAACAAAAGTTTCTGCTGCTTTACACACTCTCATTGCATTACTAAATGAGTCAATGGTCTTTTCCTAAGATGGTAAAAGGATGATTCCTTCTGCAGGCAAGTTAAAATTAGTGTTTTTAAAATGAACAGAATAATACTGATGTTGTTACAGTGAGAAGGTGTGTGCAAAAGAACAATATAGTTTTTAATATTTTCCTCAGCTATTATTGACTTATAATGCAAGTACATATGAAGGGAAGATTTAAGCTTTTGGCTATTTATTTATATTTGACTGTTAAAATGTAAGTTTCCAAATTAACTCACTCCTTACTAAAGTTTATACTGAATATCTTAACTTTTATTATCATTTTTGGCCTTTTGCAGCTTTATTTGATAGTGTTTTGCTGTGAAGAGAGACAGGAAAGCAGGAGGAGACATGGGAAGACACGCAGTGAATGGCGAATAGGTCGGGACTCGAGCCTGCGCCATCTGCACCGCCACGCAGCGTGTGTGGTCGCCCGCTCATCTGCTGAGCCACCCTGGCGCCGGATAGCTATAGATTTTTAAAGTTTTAATGGTGCAACTTGAGTTGGAATGTCATAGAACAAGGTCAAAGATGTGTAATGAAACAAATTCAACCAAGGAGCTGGAGCTCAACTACTTTTTAAAATTTAATAATCTTTTAAAGAAAAACAAACACAATGGCATCACAGCTGCTAATCATGGCACAGATGCATATGAAACTGACTAAAAGAATACAGATGTGGACACCAGTGTAGGCAGGACATCAAAACCATGCATCTCTGAACCTACAGGGTGCACTTGATGCTTCACTTTCAGATTATCCATGTACTAAAAGATCTTTTTACTTGGTTTTCTGGCAAAAGCCCCAAAGACAAACTTGTCCCATGTGTAGTCCAACCAACACCAACACAGCGTTATCTAATTGAGCGATTCTACACATGGACATGATAGTGTATTTCTCCTAACAATAGACATCAGAGAGAGCGCTTCTAGTACTTCTCTACTGTAGTTGTATTATAATCCCTCTCTGCTCTCTGCCAGACACCAGTAGGCTAATCAAAGGTTCTCTTCTTTATAAGCCCCATCTGTCTTTTTTCTCCTCTTTTGTCCTACATCTGGCTTCCCTTTTCTCTCCTCATCTAACGCCTCTGCTGTGGGTCAAAGTGTGGTTACAGGGGAACAGTGGGGAACTGTCTCTGTGTGCACATGCTGTCAGTGCCCACAGAGTAAAAGTGTGAAAGAAAAGAAGAAAGCATAAGCAGGAATAAGGAATAAAGGTAAGAAAGCAAAGTGCTGTATTTGAGTACAATGAAATACCACTGATATATTAACAGTTTATATCATACTAATTCTTTCTTTTGTCCAAGTTTTATGTTTAGTCTAATCACTTCACTTCACTGCTAAGCTCATTCCACCTGTGTGACTGACTAATAGGTGGCCCTCCTGCCATGAAATAAAACAAAGTGTCATGGCATAGTACAACTTGTATATGCATAAGCATTTCTATCTAAATAAGAATTGCGATGCAACTTATTATTATAAAATGCAATCATTTTTAGTTGTTTATATAGTATTTGTACAGTACTATGCAAAAGCCTTCCAGACACCTCTCATTTCTTTATATTTTGCTTCCAAAGAGCCAGATTTTCTTGTCATTTTTAAAGTGGTCTTAAGCAATAGTTTAAGACTTTCTTTCAAAGTTTTTCTTTCTTTGCTGCTTATTCACTCGTTTTCAGTTTAGGTAACTTAGCAAAGAATCAATTTTAAATCGTATCTTCAGTTGCATCTCGTTTAGTTGAAACTATGAAAACTGCCAAAGACAACACAGTCTGACAGGCATAAAATAGAATTTTTCCACCAACAAGTTGATTCCCGAAAAAACCTATTAGCTGAGCACTTGGCATATCTCTACATGGTGTGCAGTGCGTCCTTAAAAACATTAAAGAAACTGGACAAGTTGAGGAAATGAACAGCATGTAAAAGTCATGTCCTTAATAAACAGGGAAAAAAAAGACCTGACACAGGACCTGAGAGATACATGTGACCCTTCGGTTGATCCAAATACTGTTCACTGAAGCCTCATCAAAAATGATCTCAGTGGAAGGGTGGCAGTCAAAAAGTAATTCTTAAGGAAGGGAAATAGCTAGAAAATGCTGATGTATGCCAGATTACACAAGAACTGGACTGAACATCAGCCGTTGAACCCAAATTTGAAATTTCTGGTTCAAATTGGAGGAAGAGATCAAGCGAGAGGTGCAACAGTGAGTGCCTACAGCCATCTGTAAAACACGATGAAGGCTCTGTCATGGTTTGGGGTTGCATTTCAGCCAGTGGTTTTGGGGATCTTGACATCAGAATTTAATCCACTGTGCAATACCATCTGGAAAGCATCTGATTGGCAACATCTTCATTCTTCAGCTGACAATGATCCCACACACTCTGCCAATGCATTAAAAGAGTACCTGGATAGAAAAACACACAATGGAACACAATCAGTCATGGATTGGCCTCCCCAGAGCCCGGACCTCAACATTATTGAAGCAGTGTGGGATCATCTTGACAGAGAACAGAACAAAAGGCAGCCAACATCCAAAGAAGAGCTTTGAATGTCCTTCAAGAAGCCTGGAGAACTATTCCTGAAGACTACTTAAAGAATGACAAGAAGACTTTCATACAGTGCTGTAATTAAACACAATCAACTTATAGGCTGCAAAGAAATGTAAACACATCCAGTGTACACCTCATGTGATGTTAAAGGTTCAAAACAGACCTTGACATTCTACCTGTCATACCAGGAAACATACAGGTACAACTTAAACATCAGTAATTGCTCTATTACAGAACAGTGTAATGGTGAACCAACTGAAACTGAAGCAGCAATCATGTTCTCACTTTTTTAAAGGCATATTGCTAATTCAAATTCTTCTGTGCTATATCCAGGTTTTCTATGTATATATGCTGTAAATGGTGGTGAATGTTTTGAAATTTTAATAGGTCACACAGAGAAAACACAAGAACCTTTATCTCTATGTCAGACCACCGCTGTGGCCTCAAAGTACTGCTCAAGTCAAATGTACAGTTTTTTCCTCACTGGTTATGAACCATGCGGTTGGCTGAACAACATCTAAACCTTATTTGCTTGGAAGCACATGGTTAGAAAAGGTGCTGAATGAACCTGTTTACATGCAGGCACACAGTTGGACATAATCTCAAGCATAACTGGCATGCATGCACGTGATTAGACTGCCCACCTGGTGACTATGGGAAAGACCAAGACTGACCACGTTTTATAGGTCAAAGCCCACAGTTCAGTCTGCAGAGCTGTGGGAAAAGTATGTGGCTCCCAGACAATTGAATTAACTTGTGTGAGAGTGGTATAATGGGGATTAGAAATGTGCACTGTAACAATGGAAGCCACTGTTGGCCATAAAGTCAGGGAGACTAAACGGGACTGAGGGCTGAAAGACACAGATTATATAGACAAGCAGAATAAGGAGCGGTTAGTGGGAGGACTTGTTACACTACACAACCACTCAAAAATGCTCATAGAGGCTTAAAGCATAGCCATTGTAGGCTACATGCTTTCCCCAAAGAGACCAGATAAATTAAAGCAAGGCAGTTTGCTTACTTTATAATCTCCTTCTCTGAGGAAGTTAGATACACACTCAGACTTGTGCATGTAGAGTGTGATAAATGCAATACAGACAAATACAGAGACTCAAAACACATCTAAACACACGTGCATGTAGTTTAGAAAACTTTTCCACCCTCTTCTTCGCCATTCTCTGTCTTTCTCTGTTCTCATTAACAGTCATTCTTCCCAGCCGGCCTTGATTTATTGCTGACCTCTATTTAGCCAGGGATCAGACAAAGTGTGCTGTCATTTCAATCTCTCTCTAGTTAAGTTTTATTTCCCCTGCCACTGTGATTGTGTTTCAGTGTCTGGAATTAACATTGAGGACAGTGACAGGCATGCAGATGGATGGAGAATAGCAGCAGAGACAGTCCCCACATCAGTGAAAACCCTTCCTTTATTCTCTTAGACCGATTCCTCGGTGAACAGACTCTTACAAGTGCACTTCACCTCCGAGATGAGGCTAATTCACTGCACAAATTATTCCCAAATAGTTTAACTCAAGTTGATTTTTTAAAATTTTGATATAGTACTCAATAGGGTATTAACATCACTGAAATAATAGAAATGGAAATAATATAATTCAGGGGGTGAATTGTCTATTTTATGCTCAGCCCTGTAAGGTGTCTTTTCAACATATCATTTCAGGATGAATAGTAATAAGATCAATTTCTCCTCTCTGCTGTTTACCATGTAGAACCAAAATGTTTCATATAAGCAATTTCCTCTACGTTGTAGCATAAAAGGGCACTTTAAATCAATATAGTCTGGCCTTGCCACCCCCTCTGATCATGTGTAGGTGTGTTTGCTGAGCGCTCTACGAAACTGAGGAGAAAATGTGGATAGCATTTAAAGAGACAGCCGCATTGAAGCAACAGTGAAGTGAACTGGCCTTGCTAGCCAGTTTTATACATCATACTTTAGCACAGACTTGTTTAGCATATGTGCTAGAAAGAGACATTTCATGTAAATTTAAATGAAAATGACACAATGCCTACTTTCCAGAAAATAATAACCGGCTAAATTTAGAGGCAGGGTCCAACCTACCATTGCCACACCACTTTGAGATGTTGTTCACTGAATTGAAAGAAAGGTGAGTGGTGGTTATTTTTTGGCACTGACCCTGCCTTTCAGATACAGGGTCGGGTCCAAGGCAGGATTTGTAGTAATCTGTATTTTTTAACTTCCCCAATTTTGCTAAATTAAACAAACTAACCTGTGGCAAGACAGCAAATATGCACTTTCCCCGATCTGCTGGTCACCCTTTGAGGAAGCATTCAATTCAATTTCACACTGCTCAAAAAAATAAAGGGAACACGC
>JAMQGT020001765.1:0-75815 GCA_024447675.2 Pterophyllum scalare | reverse complement strand
ATTCCATTTTTCCTCCTCGTTCTGGTCTGTATTTATGATTTCAGGAGTTTATATTTAGCTCAAGATCTGGTTGGTCTGAGGCTGCTGTGCATCCACAGTGGGTCAGCCTGTACACTCAGTGTATACATTAACCCAAAGTTCAGCCAGGAGTGAGGCGGGGGGAATGGATATGGTTATCACACATACTGTAAACAGACGATAAAGAGATACAGGGGGACTTTCACAGGGTAAGTGGGGAGTCCCTCAGGTGTGTCTATCCAGCAGGCCAGTGCTCTTGTATTATAGCTGCTGGGGCAAGGAGAAGTAGCTGATAAAGGCTATAACCTTGCATGATTGCATTTCTAATAAGATAAACCATAAAATGGGGTTTTGTATTTCAGGGGTTGGTTTAAAAAAAAAACCTTAGAAATCCCAAATGGCAAAAGTTAGCCAAGCAAGACATGCAGTCGTTCTGCTCTCGCGTTTACAACCATATGTCACACATCGCGGCCTTAACATTAAACCACAGTGGCTGCAGTTAAACGATCAAGAGCCCCGTGTGCAAAATGGCCTGTGCCGTTGATGGAGCCATTTATCTCTCTGAGGTTTGTCTTCACTGATTTGAGATTTTCGCACGCAGCTGTTTGCCAACTCAACATCACACCCAATAATGCAATGCCAAAAATGAGCCTGTAAATAGATCTGATCACCGGCCAAACGTGGGCAGAAGTGTGCGCGCTCAAGCTGTATATCTCTATGCGTGCCACGGCTTTTGGGTGAATGCTTGCCAGCAGATTTCAGGCTGCAGCAGTGTGATAATTTGAGCTAAATATGTGTTTATGTGTGCACAGGGTTGGACACACACACACACATACCCTTGACTTGCTATTAAACTGAAACACTTGGTTTTTGTCAAGAATGCTGTCACTGCCGCCGCTGCTCAGTCTCCTCTCTAACTGCCTGGACCAGATGGAGGCATAGAGTTTTTTTTGTGTGTGTGTGTGTGGGGGGGGGGGGGTGGAGAAACTTACAATAGCAAAATATATTGCACATGTTGAAACTTTTTATCAGCGTTCCATCTGTTTTTTACATACTGAGCAAACTTGTGTGCGAGCGTATGTTTGTTGTGCGTGTGCGTCTGTATGTGTGGGCCCACTTTTCACTAGTGCTGCAATTCTCATGCGTGAGCATGTGTGTGTTCCCCGCATTTCTGCATACCATCCGACAGCCCATCTCCATTGCCAGCTTCTACAGGGACTTCTTATCTGCATATTTTCTGTTCCCCTCAGGAATCATAATAAAATGAGTCCTGAGTGCATTTTGGGGAGCCAGGAGAGTATATCACAGATGTCCAGTCAGCTTTGGTTACACATGGAATATCTGACTTGAACATGTGGACAATCTATCAGGTCTACCATCTTTTTCCTCTCATTTCTCCCTGCCTGCATCCAAATTTTGTTTCTTTGACTTTCTTTTCCTGCTTTTTGCTCTCAATACTTAACATGCAAATGCAGCTCTTCTCCCCACATCAGATGTGTGTAACTAGGATCTAATCAGTGTGTTTGTGTATTTTGTTTCAGGGGCTGCAGCATCAACGCACATCTATAGAAAGAGGGCTGCAACCCATTTAAACATAAATACACAAAAAACACAGATGCATGCACAATTTTTTACTGTCACTGTTCTACTTGCTGTTGACGCTTCTTAAAGCCAGGGATTCACTTTAGGAACTGACCAGTCCCCGCTTTTATTCTGTTTATTTACTTGGAGTGTTTTCTCACTTTCATGTGGTTCTGATGTGTGATTTGGAATGAGGACAAAGACTTGGATGAGTGGAGAGAACAGGGAGGACAAGACAGCGGCGGGAGGAAGCGCCAGAGACACTAATGTCTGCAATGTGATTCTCATGAATGGGATTTAAGATGTGAGACCTTTCTGTCACTTTAAATTGTTCCTCGTCATTTACCAATTAGCAAATATAGTATTACTGCAACGCTCGCTCGGCATGCAGTGCTGCCTGCACTGCCTTGAGCGCCATATGATTCCTTTTACTCTCTAGACACAGATTGGCTGTTTTAAACCAAAAGTGTTTATAACACGCAACGAGCCAATAATGAGACCTGACCCAATTCAAGCTGCTCATCATAAAATATGTTGAGAGTCGCAGCCAAACTGCCAGCGAAAAGTGATTCTCTGATGTAGTTTTAATTGGGAGAATTGGCTTGAGATGCACTGTTATTGTCTAAGGAGGGGGGGAAGCTGCGGTTGTTCAAATGAGCGAGGAAAATTAAGATGTTATGGTATGAGGCTTGAGATGGGAGGTAGGGTTTCTGGCTTGTGGACTTTTGTCTGGATCAGTGTGTTTTACACAAGAACACTGGAATTTATTAGACTTTTATAAAAAAAAAAAATTATGAGAGGTAATGCAAGCCCTCAAAAAAATCAGTGAAAATCAGTTGACTGCAGGTGTAATTGCAGTGCTCTAAAATGAATCCAAATCCATTTTACTCTGTTGGTGGAAACTTTAAAATGAACTCACAGCCAAGTATCTTTTTTTCTCCTCTGTTTGCTTTCTCTTGAGGTTGCACAGAAAAGCAAAGCAAAAAGAAAAAAAAAACCCCAACCCTGATATTTTGTATCACTGCTTGACTTTTGGTGCCAGTATTCTCCTGTGAAGTGCCTAACTACTGTAATTTCCAGAAAACCCCAATGTTATTCTAGTTTCTTGGGGTTTTTTTTTCTAAAGCATGGACCTGAGTTGTGGATAACTAGTGTACCTGGCTCATTTGGAAAACAGGAATGTGACTGACTCTTTTTAACAAGCGGGTTTCTTGGAGACAGATTTCCTGGCGCCAGAGCTCTCATTGATTTATTCAGGGCAACAGGTTTGATCAAATCAGACTGATCTGACAACTGTCTCTCCCATGGCAGATCAGCTGATCATGTCTGACCATTTAAATGTTTTAGCATTCACTCAGTCTGTCTCTGTGCCCTCCTCTATCGAGAAGACAGACAGTGGTAAATGGAGCATAAGTTGCACTGATTCTCGTCTTTCCTGTGCAGTGTTGTTGCTCAGTGCACGTCTGAACGCTTGTTTATGTGTACGAGAAAGCGTTCATGTGCATTCATTTTTGACTGGCTGCAGGACACTGCTGGGGGTAGGTAGGAGGGTGTGGAAGGCTTGTGTGCTCTCCATGCAAACAGGCCAGATAAGATCTGAATGGGGCACAGATAGAAACCTGCCTGAGGTGGCACCCTTTTGCCTGAATCACCCACTTTCTTTCAAACCCCGCTGCTGCCTGATTCTCCCCATTTCTCTGTGTCACACTGTTTTACTTCCTAACATATTTTTTCCTGCTTCAGCTCATCTTTTACACTCCCTAGTTCCCTCCCAGGGGGTTTTCAGCATAATACTCCATCCGTTATCTGTATTTTTCAAACAGTATCCTCATGTTTGGAGTTTCCTGTGCGGTGTCTCCCCTCCTGTTCTTCACTTTACTGCCTCTCCCCCCCTCTCAGCAGGACCTCAGTAAAGCGGGGTCAGCCTTTAGCATGTAATGCTGTGTCTGTTTCTCCCCTGCTCTTTGGCTACTTCAGTAATAGTGGCCTCTCTAAACTGGCCGATTGCCTTTCATGTTTTCCCGTGGGCGATGTCCTAGACACGACAGTAGGCCTAACATTTCAGAGCAAGGCTTCTCCACGGGGACCTGTCAGGTTTTTCACCGAATTCATGTGTATTTGTGTCTAACAGGATCAGGACATCTTGCAAACCATCTGTGCTTGTTTTCTTTTGTAACCTGATTTAAAGTCACTGAGTGAAGCCATTTTGGATTGTGCCCTTCATCAGGAGTCAGAGGCTGAGTTTCTTTGAGAAAAAAACAAAACAAAATATGTGTTGATATCAGATAAAGATGAGGGGGAGGAGAGTGAGAAAATGGGGAAATGTGAAACCTGTCTGTATGCTGTCTTGGAATAATTGTCTTATATATTTAGCTCAGTGAGGTTTGACACAAAGACAGCTGTTGTTGCCAGCTCACTTCTATTTTGGCCTGGCATTGGTCCCTCCTGTCATTTTAACTAGGCCCATATCTGTAAATAGTCTGTGCGGCTGACAGGCTGTTCAGACAGATCACACGCCACACCACGATCTTATCTTTTAATATTAATAGAAGCCAGACTTTGGGGATCTAATAACCCAAATTAACTGAGCACAGTTCAGCTATAGAAATTTGCTGCAGCCCCCCCCCCCACACGCATCAGGGGTTTAGTTTATCCAGGTTTTCGTGTCCAGTAATAATCCTTAGCCTCTAACCTCGCAACCTCTTCACCTTTTGCTAACAGTAGAGCCCCACAATCTCTCCTTCAGTAAGCTTCAAACCTAAACAAGGCCAGCAGGACCCTCAGCCTCCCCCTCCACATTCTAATCTGCCTCCACCAAAAACACCTAATGTTGTCTCTCGGAGTTGAACGGCATCATCAGCACCCTGGCAAAGTGGGGTAGAAGATGACTCTGGGTGGCATGAGTGCTAAAATAAGGGGAGAGGAAACTACATTTATGACATCTTTGTAAATATTTAAAGTTTCTGACAAATGAATGTATGAAATACACTGAGGTCTGCTAAAGGGTGGGGGGTAAAAGGAGGAGGAGCAGTAGAACTGGAAGGTGTTGTGTTGGTTCTGATCTGGCTGCCTGAGGGGGGTCAAAGGGGCCTTTCCAAACACACACACACAAAAAAACAGATCAGATGACTTGGCGTTTGGTCCTGAAGTTGTCGGTTCACCTATCTTTCAGTCTTTCTGTCTGTTGGGCTATGTGGGTCTGCCAGCCATCACTGATCATTCACTCAGTCTCCCACGTCTGTGCATACACACACACAGGCCTGGCCCCTCAGTCCAGTATCCTGCCTCTGGCACAGATACTGGTCTCAGCTGTGATTGATGTTGAAGTTGGAGCTGAATTGAGTTAGTTGAACTGTTTTTGGATCCATGTGAAATGAAACACAAGGGCCCCCCGAGGAGAACATCTAACCTGGTTCCAGAAAGCAAACAAATATGTTTCGACACAGGGGCCCATATATACAGGTATATCAATACATACATAGCGGCAAAGCTTACGTGCCAGTAAAACAGATACACATACATGCACAGCCATGTGGTTTTATGTGCATTTGATGGAAACACACGTGCATTTTGGAAACAATCCAACAAGCCCTTGAGGATTTTCAGTGTACTTCAGCTCCACTTTACTCCACTCAAAAGCACAGCGACTAAACAAAGAACATTAACCAACGAACAGGAGCCACAGAAAGAAGCAGGAGAAGAGGATGGCATCTCTCCCAACTCCAGTTTTCCCGTTTTCCCTTGAGGGATGCAGAATGAGGCTATTATTTGTTCTCTCGCTCCTCATTCCAACCATCATTTGTCCCTTTTCAGCAAATTTGGATATCCTATATGTTTGAATTCGTATGTGTGGGGTGGGGGTCGGGGGGGGGGTCCTCTTCATCTAAGAGACCCACAACATACCCTTCTCTCCTCCTGTTTGTGATTGTACATGTGGTGTTGGGCTCTTTAGTCTTGTGTACTGTAGTGTCACATTTGCGCTATGTGGTATGGTCTTGCGGTAACACCGAAGGGACTCTGGGCAGACAGGCTAATCTGGGTTCTTCTTCAAAGTGAAGAAAAAAAAAGGCTTCATTGTTTCTCATTCACATCTCTTTCACACGCTGACATAAATGGACATATGTGCACACTTAAGGTAGGCTGATGTTCCTGTCTCCAATTAGGTGTTTTCTGCAAGTGCAGCCCATGTGTGTGTGACTCTACCTTTGCCTATAGAAACATGCTCACACACTGCAGACAGCTCCAGGAAAGCTTCAGCAACTTGTGCTCTCAACAAAAGAACCTGCAGCTGGCCATCATAATGAGCAACAGGGCCCCCTCAATTGAGTAGGAATGGGAGATGTCTAGAATACCATTTTAAATGTCTGGAATAAAAGACATGAGGTAGATTACCTAATATGTAATTGATGTCACAGAAGTGTGAAGGCAAGCAAAACCCATAAATTGTGTTGCGTTAATGATGATGGGACCATAAGTTATGTCCTATGTTGGCAGTATGGACCAGACTATAATTATTCAATAACTGTTGGATTACCTGCTGAATTCTAATGACTTTGGTGAGCCGCCAGTTTTCTTCATGCCACCGGGAAGCTACTGTAAACTAAGTTAGTGATAATGGTAAACATAGAGACTGAATGCAATTTGCGGCTCACTGGTGATTTCTGAGTTGCTTGAAGGAGATTCCTCCTTCACCGTCTGCTTCAGCATGTTTACATGTGCAGCGGGCATTTTGTCACTGAGAGGTCAAATATCCAGAGGTCACTGTCAGGTCGCTATATTTCTGAGTTATGCGAAATCTAAAATAATCCTCTGCGTTTCAGCCCTCAGCTTCACACTGTGGGTCAGAGAGTGACAAGTTGTGAGCGCGATTTCCGGCTAGTAACAAAGCATTTCTGTGCTGTCCCAGCATGGAGAATCATGGGCTCGATGTTGCATTTATTTTGCAATGTGCCGCGATATTACGTTTAATCTTTGAGATCTTTAATCTCTTTTTTTGTTTGTTTTCAGTATAATTAACATAACTGAACATCATGTCTCTACACAATTTCTTCCTGCTTTGACCACAACCCATCAGAAACTCACACTTTCGACAGTTTTTTTTATTCCTTTATATTGAGAGTTAAACTGATCTCGAACCTAATCCCACTTTAAGAGCCAGATTCCTGCTTCAGCCTCGGTTCTTGTCGGTTTTTCAAATCCTTTGCTTGACTGGCTTAGGCACAGTGGGATTTAGCCAAACCACTGCTGTCACTTTCAATCCACAGGATCTCAGTTGTCATTTGATTGCTGCTCTGGGTTTTTTTTTTTCTTCTTCTTTCTTTTTGGTCATGATTCAGTCAAGATGTTTCCACTGCAGAGGACTTTAACTGTATAATGTTATAATGATCTTGCCAGCACATTACTCGACTCCACACACACCTGCAACCAGTCTGGGAGGGCTGGGATTCTCATTAGTTGAATTAGGGGGTCGCTTTGTTACTCATCTTCTGCCTGTTTGCTTTGCTGTTTTACGCTTTATTTTGCCAATCACTTCTTTGTTCTATTTCCCCTCTACTCTCATCTTCTCTTTGCTCCTCGCCTGTCCTCTGAGTAGGAATACAGATGTCAAGGCCATTTGCTGCATTGCCTCTGTTGGTGACAGGGGTTTAAATGGGGACAGTAAAAGTCAAAGACCGCTGCTGAACATGATCCTCAATGTGCTGTTAACCATAATCTGACCCGATTTGATCTTTCCTTCCGCTCCTCCTTCCAGTTTTCCCCTCTCTTTATCGTTTCTTTGCCGTTTCTCCATTACTCCTTTGACCGACCCCGTCCACCGCTTTCTGACTCCTTTTTCTTGCATCCATCTGCAGATAGAAAGATAATATTCAAAAATATTTGTGGTTGTTTAATAAGGTTGAAAAGGCAAATAATGACCAGTTATAGTCAACTATAAAAAGAGATGTTTTTAATATTTGTGGTAGTACAGAGTGAAATTGTGACGTTCCTTGCAGAAAAACCACAACCAGAAAATGCCCGAGGCGATTTAAACCAAATACTAAAGATGATTTGATTTTCACTGTAATCTTCACCTACTATTTAGAGAGCAGGGCTTGTCCTTTTCCACTCGCTTAGCCATCCGCTGACCCAAGCAGACCTCAGTGTCTTAGGAAGCGTCTCTTTTTCCACTCATTTCCTCTACAGCTATCATTCTATTGCCCCCCAGAGTATTTTGTGTCCACAGATCCCCTGAACGTGGGGCTCTCGCTGTCTCGCTCTCGCCCCTTATAGCCCACATGTGTCACCAGAGACTCGGGTGTTAGCCTATTAGCACACTAAGTAGCCCTCTTGAAATTCCTCTGATACTTTTTAATGAAGCCACTTGCTCTGGGGATCAGAGCAGCAGTGTTAAATTTAGGCTTTCAGTAACCACGTATCTCACTACTGTCAGAAAGCGGGCAGAAACATGGTGTGTATGGTGATCCAGTCCAGACATGGAGATGAGAAGAAGATCATCACCACGGCTAAAGGAGAGATGGCTGGTAATGGATGCATCAGCGGGATTTATAGATAGACAAAGCAATACACTGTGGAGGTATGAAATGAAAGCGGATTATCTAGAGAGCTGGGAGGCCAATCATGAGAGGAATCAGGGGGTCATGACCCCCGACAGGTGTGGAGGGTGGATGGCATTGTTGCAGTGTTCATAAGAGACCAAAAAAAGATGACAGATATAGGAAGGAGATTCCCCTCCAAAGGGGAAGCTCACACATCAACACTTCACCAGCACTTTATGGATCTTATGTCAGTACCCATTTGTAGGTGAAATGGCCTCCGGAGATGTTTTTCAAACTTATTTCCCTTCTTTCTTTCCTCTGAAGAAATATTTTCCTCAGCCAGCCGTCATTCAGCAAATCTAATTTAGCCAATGTTTTCTCAGGTCTATATATGATATACTTGACTTACGCTAATGAGAACTTCACCTGCCAAGCAGAAGAAGAAAAATGTAGCTCACAGTTGGGCACTTTCCAAACAGTCTGGGACTCCTGCTGCTTGTGGGACTGTTTTATACTGAATGCAATGGATAAAGATGGTCACAACTTGAATGACACTAGAATTTGGTAAAAAATTAGATATGGTAAAAATATGGTAAAAATTAGACCTAAAAAAATTTGACATGTTAAAAATGATATTAATTGATTAGTTAAAGCAGTAATTAAGTGATTAGGCAAATGAGAGGATTTTTATTGAGATAGAAAAACTGTATCAGTGACCGTAGACTTCTAAAACTGGTAGTTTTTAGGATCTGAAGCTAAATCTGTTTTGCACTTTTCTCACTCTCCCAGTTCTGTGTATGAAGAAATGAACATCTGGCTTTTCATTTTCGATTTTCATAAAGTGGGGGAGCAAGTTGGAATGAAAGAGAATCCAAACTCTGTGCTTTTGTGCAATAAGATTGATGCTGCAGTATCTCCTATTAGCCGGCAGATAATTTGAATGAATGAACTGAGGAAAGAGGAAAAAAAGGTCCATCGACATCATCTGTTGAAGCTTCAGGTTGTGGTGGGTGCAGGGATGTAGGGATGGGGGGGCAGGGGTGGTGTGCAGAGGATCTGGCAAATCTTCATTGATGGAGGCCAGGATGCCAGGCACCATCGGGAATGTTGGGAATGCTGCGTGCCCTTCACAGTGACCCGTGTGCATGTGTGTGAAAGGGGGATAAGTGGGAAATCTAAGGGAATAAGCAGGTGTCCTTAAAGAGAACATAAGGTGTACCATATAAACACCAACAATCTTCCAGCAACAAGTTAAACGGACCGATAGATTTTCCGTGCCTGCAGTTGCACAGCGCCTCATCATACTGAGCTTGTTTCATTTAAAAGGCATTTAACCTCTCATGCTTGGGGTTTAAGGTAGAACTAATTCTAGTTTTCATTAAAATTCTCACTCTATATTTGTCTGTCTGTGAGCCGTTAATTAGAAAATATCTCAGGAAATCGAGATCGGCCTCAGACACTGAATTTGTGGTATGAAATTGAGAGCAGATGTTATAGTCTAATTAAGTCAAATATTTATTTTGTTGACATTTTGCTTTCTTTTGTTGTGTTGTGCTAACCCCTTATAGTCTAGTATTCAGCAAAAAGAAGTTCAAAGCAGTTACAGAGTGGAAATAGAAGGCTGCAATCTTCACCAGGACATTTAAGGGAGCTGTGTTATGGTAATGTGTCTCCACGATAAGTCTATCAGTTATTTATACCCCTTTCATGGTAAAACCAGGTCTTGTGTTTAGCATCTATCACACTCTTGTCAGAACTGTTGGGGGGTAAGGCTTCCTGATCAATGGGTTGCTCCTGCTAAGTGGACGCTGCTGTTTTTTTTTTTTTTGTACAGACAACCCAGAAAAAGACAAAGAGAAACCAGCAGAGGGGTGAATGCTGGCTGTGGCACAAAGATCGCTTTCAGGAGCACTAAAGCTTCAGAGTGTCTTGCACCAGAGGAGTGAAGGCCATGTTTAGAAAAGCGTGGAATGCTTTGGCCCGTTATTGTCCCACTGGTCTGGTGATGGTGGTGTCAGGTTAACCGTGAGCCCGAGTTACTTGCATTCCCATCATCCCCTCCCCTAAAAACATAACACCAACCGACCCAGTGCTGGGACTGGATCCTCAGCTCATCTGCCATCATTGTCTCACAAGCTTCTTGTTCATCATACAGAGACAGGCATGCTAAGCGTTCTGCCCACATTAGCGCTCAGCGGATGTCATTGGGTGTAAGCTGGGAAGGACACGGTCACCTTTTCCACATTTTTGCTTTTCGTTTTCAGACAAATGGATAAACATTCAGGCTGACAGCCAGACAGATAACAAACTGTGGCTTATCCGGGACCCTTGAAATAAAACCACTGAAAGGAACTTGCATATTTTAGGCTTACTATAGTCCTCTTATACAAAAGCACATTTGAATCTGACCATAACCTTAAACATGCATGCATATGTGAGCGCACACACACACACACACAGTCACACATGCTATTCTTGTCTGAACCACTCATCTGAAAAAGTGCCGAGCTGGTTATGTTACACTGGGAAGGGCCACGGAGGATTTGAAGGTCAGATGTTGAAGCTGGATAACCTCTCAGTCAGTTTAATGTCACTGTCATTGTTGTTGGCTCTGTACTGTGTTGCTGACTGCACAACTCCCAATAAAGTTAAATTTCCCCATTATGGGAATAATTGTTCTGGTTAGATGGAATGTGGGCTCAGTCTGTGTGTGGCCGGGCATCGCCTCCCTGCAATGTAACTCTAAATGCTTCACTTCCCTCAGGGAGGTTTGTGTTGCCGTGCTTCTCTTTGCCTTTACTTACACACACACACACACACACACACACACACACACAAGCACTGACCCTCAAGGCTGCTTCCATTGGGCAATTCACAGTTCAGTTTCAGTGGCATTTTAAAATGGAATAATAATGTGAAATCCCAAACAGCCGAATGTAAATTTCAAAGACGGAGTGCAAATGAACAGAGTCGGTGGTGGAACAGCAGAGGATGAACGCACATTAATTTTGTCATTCAAATTGATGGTTAGATATCAAAAACCCAGTTCAACAAATAACTTCAGCGCTGACAGGACTTTGCTGTCATTGTTTAGAAGGAGAGCCAGTGGGGAAAAAAACCCACTGAATTGCCATTCAGTGTGGTTTGTATTCCCAAATTTTATGAAGCCCTGTGTCAACAATTCTCTTTTTTCCAAATTCCATTTAAAACCTCAGGAATCCTCCCCACTGTGTCACCCATTGCCTGTGACAGAATATCCTCAGTGTGAAAGTCAACCATGAAGACTCTTTTTGTTCCGGTTCTGCAACAAGCCATTGTGATCCACTGGATAAAGAGAATCAAGGCATATGAGGGGTCTCTAAAGTTTTATGACAAATGCATTCTGAGGACAGATGTTGGCATTTTCTTTTTAATGCAAAACTGTTGTGGATTTTAGCACAATAAAAAATTATTAGTCCAATGACATTCTATATTTACTTTTACACCAACAGATCCTTAAAACCAAGCTGGATTTTGATCTGGTTATAATTATTGCCTATGAGCCAAATCAAGGCTTGATTTTCCTTTTCTGCTCTTATTCAGTAACCATCTAAAAAACAAATGCCAAATTCTGATGCTGATTAAAAAAAAAACTACAGTTCCACAAATGGCCACTTGAGACTGGATCCAAAGGCAAGTCATTCCCCATAGATGCCATGTTAAAAGGTTTGCAGTGAGTAGTTTATTACTCACCACTGGGGTGGCCCTCCCTTGCAAATTGAAGAGAGCAGCATTGTATGTTTATTTATTAGGCTCTGCTGCAAAGACTACCTATTTACCTCTGCCCCTTGATTGAATTTAAACACAGTACTTTTATTCTTATTCACACTGAACTTGGAAAAAACTGCTGCTGTGATGGAATGGGATGAAGACAGACATAGAGGCGCATTCTCTGGTTTCACTCGAACATTTTAAAAGGTTGTATCTGTGTATCTGTTTGCAGCTAATCCTGCACATGTTTTTCTCTCTTGAAAAAAGATCTTGATATCAATAAGGCTACCTGTTTAAATGAAGGATTTAATAATAATATGCATTAGATGCATTAGAACAACACAGTGGTGAGTCAGTTCGCACTGTTGCCTCACAGCAAGAAGGGGCTTTGAATCCATCGCATGGCTGGGGCCTCTCTGTGTGGGCTTTGCATGTTCTCCCAGCACGTACACGGGTTCCCTCCAGGGACTCTGGCTTTTCCCCAAAGACACCAGTAGGGTGATTGTGAGTATATCTCTCTGCGTTAGCCCTGCAAAGGACTGGCAACCCAGCCAGGGTGTACCACGCTTTTCGCCTCATTGCCATGGGGATAGAATCCAGTACTCCCTACACAACCACCACCACCACCCCAACCTGAATTGAACAAGTGGAAGAAGATGGATGGATGGATAATTTTATTATGGGTGTGGGTGCCTTAAGTGATAGGTGGTTGCCAGTTAGACTACTACCCATCTCCTCTACTATTTTCAGTCACTTGAACTTGACCGCTCAACCATGTTTGCACTGTTGATACCTTTTGGAACAATTTTAATGCAATCATTGAACAAAAGACATGGCTGGTCAGTTGTAGTCTGTTACTTTGCGTTAATTAGCAGGTGTCTGTGTCTGTACGATTCAAGCGTTCTGACCTTGCTTGCCAGCATTGGCTGATAACTTGACACTCCACCCTCCCGTGTGTGTGTGTGTGTGTGTGTGTGTGTGTGTGTGTGTGTGTGTGTGTGAATTGTGGACATGTCATAAATACTTAAACACTAACATGCAAAATTTCAGAGTTCATTTTCTGGTCATAGCTGGTAGCTCTCTAGTACACATTTAACTAGTTAAAGGTTCACTTGCTCACACTGTACTATCCAAGAGTTGAAGAAAATGTCTTAACTTTCCTAATTTGAAACTAAATATTTGTGTCTTTAGAGATTTGCTTCTTCAGTAGAAATGAGTCAGTAGAAATGCTAGAATTCCCTAGGTTGCCACAGACATGCTAGGGAATTTAAACAAGAGATAACCGTGATTATTGTCTTGAAATAGTCACGCAATACAATGTTTAGTAAGATATGCAATTTGTTGGGCTTGTCTTTTCATTGTTTTCTTTTTTTCATATGACTGACAGGATACTGATTATATATCAGACTGCAAAACAAAACTTTTCTAAGGAAATCCCAAATCATTGGCACATTGCAGTAAATTGTGCAGAGTGTGTTTGGCACACAGTCACTCGCCGATCCCTATCACTGTGATTAGAAGTGTCATTAGTTCCAGCTCTTCCAGCTCCATCAGAGCCTGAAAAAATACATTTATCTGTGGATGCGTCAAGTATATAAATGTGCCTGGACACAAATCCAGTCCTTTTTGTGTCACTTTGGAGGACCTTACACTCATTTCTCCTGACTTGACCTAACCCATACTGTAACCTTAAACCAAGTCTTCACCTTAAATTATGATGATATTGCAACTTAATTGTTGTCAGCAAAACAAAAGTAGAGTCATTAAGATTATACAAACAGATTTACATCTCCACAGCATGAGTAATACAATTGTACAAACAAACAAACACACACACACACAAACTATGAAAATGTCTGTGTGCCACACGCAAACAGCTCTCACTCTCTCTGTATTTGTTGTTTTTTTAGGTTTGTTTGTGTGTGCCGTCCTGCCTCCGTGTTCCCTCGTGTGTGTTTTTGCATGGTGTCTTTGTCTTCATGTGTGTTTGTCTTTGCCATATGTTTGTCATTTGCGAGGGGCTAAAAAAGGGATTTAAAACCCATTCATTTAAAGACTCGGCTCTGTCTGCTTCGCCGTCTATAGGACCGCAGTTTACATTTCTCTGTATTAATGAACATAAGTGGTGATTTCTGGCTGGTTTGGCTGCAAGGTTAGATCTGTGTACTTTTTGTTTGATAGGCAGATGTTTGTGTGTAAACACTCCTTCTGCTCCAGATGGGACTTCAAATGGATCTGTCAGCTGCCAAAGTGGAAAATGTGTCCTCGGGTGCTTTTAATAGATGATTTATAAATACAGACTGCGTATGACATCTTCTTTGGCTCACAGGATCTTCCCATGTTTTATGCTAGACTCTTACATCAGTGGATTATATGCACAGTATTAAATAAATTGTTGTTTTTTTCATTTGCATTCCTTTAACTCATATACTCATCTCTGCCCTGTTCATGCAGCCCCCCCCCCAGCTTTTAAGCTTTCAGGTTTCATTTCAGTCATTTGTTTTGCTTTGTACTGTTTGTAGGAGTTTCCAAGTATTCAGATTGTGATGTTTCTGTGTACGTAGTGGAATGTCTTTGAAGTATTGGTAGGAGTATGCTGCCCTCTGCCCCAATGGCTCCCTTGTGCTGTCTGAAGTGTGCTACCCTCTCCTCCCTTGTGCCACCCCCTTCACCCTTTTCTCTCTCTCCACCCAAGGTTTCCCTCATGCCCTCTGCTCCTGGCTTAACCCTTACCTCGCTTTTACTCCCATTGCACCTCCTGTTCTCTCCTACCCTCCCTCTGACCCTGACCGTTTTGTATCTTCCACCCGCTCTCTTCCATCTTCACCTGGTGTCCACGCCATCCTCTGTCTGTCTCCATCTGTGTTAGTGCTGTGGATATCCCATTATCCTCAGGTCTTCTGGAAGCTTTAACCTCTTCCATCCCTTGTCCTTGCCTTTGACAATCTGGTGCTTAATGCTAGGAAAGAGGAATGCATCAGCTCTGTGGTGAACAGTCAAACAAAAATACACCACCTGTATTTCTTGAGGGAAGGAAACTCCGATATTATGGTGTGAAGACAGATGGCTGCCAGTTCTCATCATCTTCTCAATAACTTGACGCCACATCTGGCTCCAGGGAGCTTCCACAAAGGCAGGCAAGGTGTATGTATGTGCATGTTACACTGTGAGAGAGTCATGTGTGAGTTTGATGCATGTGTGTGTGACGAGGTTAGAGGTTGGATCCCAATAGTGCAGTGTTTATAGGACCTCACTTATTGGATTAGCCGAACACGAATGAAGGGCTGTCATTCCAAGCACTTTTTAATAGAGACTTAGTGTGGATTATGATCCTTTATGATCACCTAAATCTTAAGGCTTAGAGCTAATTTTTTTTCCTTTTTATGTGACTGTTGCGCCTCTATGTCTGTCTTCATTGGCTTGTGTTAAGTTGGCCTCAAGGAAAAGTTCAACAGCCAAAGTGGAAATATTAGTTTTCTTCTGGGCAACACAAATTATCCCAGGCACGAACATAATCAGACATAAGCATCACTCGAAACAACACTTTGGCTTGACCGTTACTATTGAGAAATAGAAGCAGAAAGTTGCAACACCCTCCCTTCTCTGACAAGTACTGATGTAATCTACAGATATCATTCAGTCTTGTTTGACAGAATAAGACATTTCCCCTCATGGGGCCAGATGACCCTCTTGTGAGAAACCCTTTAATGGATCGTGAGATCAGTTCAAGAGATCATACCAAGTTGGTATGGCGTGACAAAGTGCAAAGTAGATGCTTTGACATCTTATATAAGCACATTAAAGATGTTCTAACTGATGGAATGTTAGGGTAGGAGGTACTTTATTCATGTTTTACATTAAATGACCACCCCTCTTGAATGCATTGAGGCCTATTTTCTCTTTGCTCATCTTCAGGACTTATTGTAAAATCAGCAGAATAATACAGATAAAAGTTTAATTAATCAAGGTTTCAAAATAGGCAAAACTCTTCATTTATTCTTTGTATAATGCCAGCCCTTGGTCTTGGTACACAGTGACTTGACAGCCTTCCACACCAGATGTAAACTTCCATTCAGTCCATCTTTATTTTCTCTAAAAAGCCGCCTGAGCGGGCAAGGACAAGCTGCACTGTATCAGACAATGTGGGCTTCCTGATGGGTGATAAGTGATGAAGAACTGGTCCATGGAGAACAACCCCAGAGAGACCCCAAGAGGTCAGAGGGCATGTCAGGGGTTATGAATAAGAAAGATGAAGAGAGACTGGGTCGAGCTCCTCGTGAGATTGCAACACAGATGGCAACAGGGGGTAATGAGAGAGGGAGCTGTGATCGCTGAGCAAGTCAAAACATGGGAACTGCTGCTAGTGCTCTCTATTACCGATGATCTGAAAGAG
This sequence comes from Pterophyllum scalare, assembly GCA_024447675.2. NCBI lineage: Eukaryota > Metazoa > Chordata > Actinopteri > Cichliformes > Cichlidae > Pterophyllum > Pterophyllum scalare. Next base: position 59,537 of record JAMQGT020001765.1, on the reverse strand, counting down.
TGTGTGAATGAGTGTAAACAATGCCTTTAAACCAGCCCTCCCTCCCTTATGAATACTTATGAAGGAAGGAACCACCCCACCGAAAACACAATAATCAAAGAGGAAAGCCATCTGACCAGCCCAATTAAGAGGCTTGTTTTTGGAATGTCTGAAAAGGTTGACATGCTGCCCATTAATCTTTCATGGAGCTCGAGCCAGAAAATCGACATTATGCTACAGAAAGGTGCACAGAGTTGTGCGAGTTGTTTATTTACCATGAAATTTAAACTGCAGGGTCATTAGCTCATATTATAATTTGCGTCCTTTCCTTTAAGTTCTAAGCTTCTCTTTACATGGGCTCAGTTTCAGGGCAGCACTGGATGGCAGGTGTGACTAATTAGGTTGGATGTGTACTACTATGTGTGTGCGTGTGTGAAAACAAGCCTGAGATGAGTGTAGGAGTGTACAGATGTGCATGGACTCTCATACCCTGAGACTGATTGTTGCGGTTTTTAGCATTTGGCCCTCTGCTGTAGGATGACCCCCAAGCTGAAGTCCTGCGGGCTCTTTGGCCAGCTGTTGAAGTGGGTGCCTTCTGTCTCAGTTGAGAGTTGTACTCTCTTTGCCAGAGTAATGAGAGTTTTAAAGGGTGTTATAAAAGTGTTGTTTTCAAGGAGATCCAATCTGAGTTGGGTTAAACTCCGGAAGTAGGACAAAACAAGAGAATGTAAATGCCTTCACAGTCTGTTAGTCACATCGTCAAACTCGTGCCCCTATCTTTCCTTTTCAGCAAGTTAGGCTAATTACCTCCTGTCCTGGCTCCCTTGCATAGTAAATAGAAAGTCTCTCAGCAGATGAGCATTTCCTGCTTGGCAGGAAATTGACTTTTGAGATAAAGGCTATTTGCATAAAGATGGTAGAAAAAATGTGCATGTAATTATTAGCAGGGAGAAGGAGAGCTGGGTCAGAACTTATTTCTACTTGAGGGTAAAGTCCTTGTCCTGATAGTGCTTTGGTTATCTTTATAATAGTTCTTTGATTCTGTTGATATATTTGATGTTTTCTTATCACAGATGTTGGCCTAAGGATAGCTCCCATATACTTGGCATAGAATGAGAATCATTATGCACTCCAAATGTGCTGATTTATTGAGATGCTATCAAGTAACGAACCAATGTTTTTTAGATGGAAAACAGGCTGCGGATTTACCACCAAGAGGGAACGTAACCTGCCGAGCCAGATGGTTCATTACACAGAATCATCTGAGAAGTGCTTGTTTGGAATTCTGTTTGGAAAATGGCAGTCACTTTCAAAAAGGGGAAAGTGATGGAATGCAGCATCTATCACTATATAGGCTAAACCACTGCCCTAAGTGCCAGTTACCTCCTCCATGGACACTGATTGGTCTGAATATGGCTCGTGTTCTGCCGGTGCTATGATGGATTCTTGTTTAATCTTGTTACAATCCAGCTGCCAGACAGGGTACGAGGGAATGTGTGTGTGGTAAAAGTGGGATTTGGCAGGTGTGGCAACCCTAAGATTGGTTATAGTGGTGCAGCATGGGGAAAAGCATCACTTAGAAACAAGTTATTTCTTATGTCTGTTGTCAGTTCCTGTAGATTTTCTTTGTGTACAGGCTGTGATCAGCTGTCATGTGCTGCTGTTACTGCCCTGATGTTTACTGCTCTTTGTGAATTTACACAAATCAGTTCATCAGGATATAAGCAGATGTTTCATGAGCTATTATGGCAGATTTCCATCACCTGTACTAACAGTATATTGCTTATACTCTCTTTATTGTCTTTATACTAGACAGTAGAAAACTGGTATGAAGGTGGAATTCAGTGAATGAATCTAATCAGCCTTATAATCTTAAATTTAAAAAAAACTACACTCAGACTGTCATATCAGAGTTCTGGACTAACTCTTTGTTGCAGTGCCATACTACCTAAAATGCACATCTCTGTATAAAACTGCAGCTTTTCACATTAATATAAGTTTTCAAAGAGATGAATATGTTTCCAAATGAGCTTGACGCAGGCTCGCTGTTTCCTCCCATTTCCCAACATGTCAAACTTTTTATTGGGAAATATAAGAAGTGTGTGGTTTTAAATTTAGTTAGCTTCTAAGCAACTTCACAAGCTTGACAGGCTGTTGTTACCTTCCTGTTGAAGTGTTCCTACAAGCCAGTCCTCGCAGTTATCTCCCTCACCATCAACCGCACCAGCATACATGCATTAGCACGGGCTCACCTTCCAAAGGCTGGCTGACTTATAAAGACGCACTTTGCTCGCATTTGATGATGTGGCGCTGTGGCTGTTGTGTCAGACGAGATGTGTTTTGGGGGTCGGTATTGATGTCTGTATGCGATAGTTTTGGAGGAAGAACACGCTCTTTAAACCCTTTGGAAGTCTGTGGTTCCGGCTCAGGTAATGAGCTGTTATTGAAACCTCATGGCTTAGTTACATTTACAGTGTTCTTTTAGTGTTTATATATATATGTGTATATGTATATGTATATATATATATATATATATATATATATATATATATCATATATATATATATATATATATATATATATTTTTTTATCTCCATCAGCAAGATCTAGATGCTAAAAATGCCCAGAGTATATCAGTGTTTTGTTATCATCCACTTCAACAACAGCCAATTTAAGAGAGGGCAGCCCTGTCCGCTGCAGAAGTAGAAACACATTGCATGAAGAGTTGGGATCACTGAAAACTTACGGTTAGAACTGTGTGGTTTTTATAAAAAGTAAAGCATAAAGAGTTGTTGCAATTTGCATTTGTGATTCATTACTGAATGTTGAATATTTGTGTTAGCCAGATGAAGGAGGTACCAAAGGCATCCTTACTCCAGCCCAGTCCTGATGAGGTTTCAGGCTAATTTGCATTTTCCCTAATTTAAAGTTTAAAGTTATTTAGCTCGACGGTTTCTGAATTGGATAAGCACGTCTCTTATCTGAGGGATGCCGGTCAGCTTTCAGGCCCCTCATGGGAGTGTACACACTAATTGTTGGTCAAAGGTGAGAGATTACTGCAGCAGTGTTCTCACGCTGCGTCAGTATTAGCACTGATGGTATCCAGCACCATGATCGATCATCCCAAAGCTTTAAACTTTGTCTAACTTCACCACAGAGCCAATGTGTACAAAACAAACACGAATGGGACAAAAAACAGAATCAAATGCCCCTACATGGAGGAGCAGAATTGACCCGATTGGCTTAAGAGAGACTTCTGGCAATACTTAATCTTCCTCTGTGGTCTTCTAGCTTTATACCGTTGTTGTGGGAATGATGCTGGGACTGGAATGATGTCTAAACTGTGTACAGATCCTGTTCATCCTAAACACATGGGATATTATAAATGTTTGTGTCTGCTCTGTTTTTAGTGGCAGATCTGAATTATACAATCTTACCTAACACACATATTTGATTTTCTACAGGCATTATTGTTCGCATACACATACAAACACTGAATGGGTTTTCTAGAGCATGCTCCATGAGTCAGCGATTACTCCTGTCATTGCATAGAAAAAGTGTGTTGATCTGTTTTTCCAGAATACCAAATATTTTAAGTAAGTATGCATTTGTAATTGTGTTTTTATCTCTGATGGATTCATTTTTGTATATTTCTTTTGCAGTAAAAGAAGAATTTGTCTTAGTTCCCTTAGAAAGCGCATATATAGAAGACTGGCCTGGAAGGTGAAAGTGATCACCAGCAGCTGAATAAAATATGTGATTCTTTGGTCTCATACATGTCAAGCACATTAGACATTTTGTTCTAGTACAGTAGCTTATTATATTCACCACTGGGTGGCTCTTGCAAGTCTGATAAGTGTCCTACCCCAGGCTATTAAATAGTAGCTTTTGATTTTGGGAAGAAAGCCTCTCTTTCATTTTCCTCGTCCAAGTCTTTGCTTGCCATCTAGCCAACCTTTAGGCGTTCACCATTTTCAGTTATTATGGCATAATCAATCGTATTTATTGCCTGCTATGGGAGGGGGAAGGCCTATAAATAACCATTCCCAATCTGGTCATGTTAGCCATGGTGAATACTAAAGAAAAAAAGCATGCCCCTCTCCACAGCCACTAACATTAAAGGTCTACCAACTGTTGGATTCATCTAACAAACAGCACATGGTTCCTGTTTTAGAAAATTATCTCTTAATGCTGTTTTTACTGTGTAGTTTGTTTCTCCAGACTAACAGGCGGACAGTGGATGTGAATGGCGCATGTCGTCCTGCAGGGGGATGACTTTAGTTTATTGTATGCATTTGTGTTTAGGATACATGAGATGAGATAAGGTTAGCAGGTAATGTAATGTTACGCTGCTAACATGCAGGGGAAAAGTCCATATCACGATGACATCATAATCCACACGGAGGGTCCACCTGAACAAGATTTTTCCCCCGGCTCTGAGTATGGAGTTAATATCCTCCCATAGGGCCCCTTCACTGTTATGTATTGCAAGCAATGGATCCATTTTATTGGCTTGTGTTGTCATTGTATATATTTGGTGTTCTTGCTTTGCATGTTTGTTAGTTTTTTTATTTGACTTTACACGTGTCAGGGTTTTCAAAATTGTCTGGCATGCCCTGCTACACAAACCAAAACACTTAACTCCCCACAATATCTATCAGTCATTCCATATGGAGTAAAAAGGATCTTAGTTGAATTTTAGTGAAATAAAGGTCAGCTTTGATGGCAAAGACAAATGATTTTCTTTATCATAAGCTTTGTTTTGCGCCATATTTTTCCCCTGTCGGCAGGGCTGTAAGCAGGGTTTAGAAATTAGTGAGGTCCAGAATGTTTTCTCTTAATGAAACATATATCAGGCGCAGCACTTGTGCTCCAGTGACTCGTAAAAAAGGCTACACTTCTGAAGAGAGTAGGTCCAAGAGTTTCAGTACAATCAAAACCAGAAATTTTGAAAACTGCAAAGGACTTTATTTGATTTGTGTCCATTTTAACTGTCTTATCTGAAAAAAATTTACTGAGGTCCAGACCTTGATGACCTCATAGCTAGTTACAGCCATAACTATAATCCGTGATTCACTGGCAGTAGGTTGGTAAAGTCCTGCTGGTCTTTATATTATTTAGTGTTTAGTATCAGCTGATCTTTAATATAGCGCTCTTCCTGTTGGGATTTAATTTCTGAAAGGTAAAGAACTCATGATTTATGGCCAATGCTATATAATAAAAGTATAAGCAGACAAGTCCTGAAATCAGATCTGCCTCTATATATGCAGACTGTGAGGACGAACCTTGTGAAACCACCTAAGCGGCTCTATGAATCTGATGTCTCTGTGCTGTACAGCTGAGGCTTTTTTGGTGGCCCAACGGATGAGATTTAGTCAGGATTAATAAAACTATAGCACCACTTCCCGCTGTGAACCCCAGCAGCAGTCTGGGACAAATTCCAAATATTCCATTGTTTTCCTTTCTCTTTGGTTCTTTGACTCTCATTAAATCGAGTGTGTTTGCATGCGTGTGGAGATGCAAGCGTGCCAGTATATGTGCTTGCACAATATACTGTCTGCATGAATCTGACTTGGGAGACTTGGTGTCTCAGTCATAAACTGAAATAGGATGCAAATTTATGAATACTTTGTGCTGAAAAGCTGGCAGTATCCTCACAGGAGAAACTTGTTTTGTTTTAATTGGCGCGTCACGCTGACCCTCATTCCACTCCCACAGCCTCATCCCTCGCCATGACTTTCACCCATGCACATGTGAGCCACAGTTTGTTGACTGCTTTTCGTAATAAGAGTTTAAGATAACACTTTTGAGGGGGAGGGGGTGGATGCTTGGATTTTGGAGTTATGTTTGCAATTTCCGACTAGTTGTTAAAGATCCTGTATTTTAAAAATATCTTATTTTGAATCTAGGCGTAAGTAGTAGATGCTTCCATCCCAATTTCTCTTGATTTCTGTAGAGCTGTAGAGGTTATAAGCCAGCCCAGTGCCTTATGGGGATAACTTTATTACAGGAACACAAAAGCAGGGCGAGCTTTAGATGAGAATTGCAGGGGGTTAAGCTGCACTTTCAAGTCGCATCCACTTGTTTGAAAAACAGGTCTTAACTTCTTCCTGCCTCCTGCCATCTTAGTCCCGTCCAACTGACCTGACATCATTCGTCCTGCAGACACACACGTTAACTCACGCTGTTGTGCTGAATAGCTATCATTCTAGGCTTAGTGTTATCTGGACGCTCATTTCCTGCTCCTCACACCTCACTGCCCTGTCCTGAAATGCACACACATTCAAATGCATACACAGCAAGGGAGGGAGGAGGGGAGATTATGAAGGTAGTCACAGAAGTTAAAGGTTACTAAGTCTGCACCTCCCAGGGATTTTGGGTCAGCTTGCTGTGTGCCCTTGTGCTATGATCGCATACGTATGTATGTTGAAGATGGACAAAGCGGGACTTGTGTGCACGAGCATGCAGCTGCAGTGACCACATCGTGCTGATGAGGTCTTAATCAGAGCGCTTACAGCGGGGGTTAGAAGGTCGCTGGGTGGCTCTAGGTTTTGATTGGGCCCCTGGGAACCTGACTGAACCTGAGGGCACGAAGGCAGGGTGGACGCGGAGGGCCGTAGCACCACGACATGGCTGATTTCTCTCAGTCAGTGCACCCAGCATGTTTCTTTTTTTGTTTTTAAACACATGGGCACTCACACAAAATGCACATGCATCTGATTGAGCACTACACACAGACAATAGCCAGAGGTTTGTTATTATAAGGCAGGAAGAGTCTATTGTGAGGCTAAACCAGCTCTTGTACTCCAGGCCACATCTCTTCAGCTCAAAACCTTTACAATTAAGTTATCAGTAAGCTGAATGTGTAATTATACAAGAAGGAATATAAAAGACAGGAATGATTTTAGTTGGTTTTTATAGGAAGTCCGTGTCCATACTGTGCAGTGTGTCTGGAGGCAAGGATGCCTCACACGGATTTGGAAGTTTGGAGAGCTTTTGTATGGGAGATCTGTGGGCATGTTTTGCGTGTTTGTCACAGTCAAACAGCTTTAAAAATGCCCTCTAAATTTCAGTAAAGGTTGCAAATAAATCAAAAGCTGCCACTGGAAATTTGGACCACATCTTTCCTGTCCACGTTTATTTACTTGAGCGTTCGAAAGTGCAAGAATTTTCCCTTGTGGCCCACTGGAAGAGATTTGTGACTGTGGCCTTCTTTTCCAGTGTGGAAAAGAAAAATGAGGTGGTTTTTGACCAGACTACTACTATATGGATGGTGCCTGAAGCAGCAAAAAATGTTTGGTGATGTGCCACCAACTGCAGGAGAAAATACTGACCACACACAAGCCATTGACAGAACATAAAGCAATCATTATGCTGGTCCAAGGGCCAGAAGATGAACAGTTTGGTTTTGGTATCAGGGAGCTGAACACCACAGCAGTATCCTCCCCTGTGTGAGGGTGGTAAAATTGGTTAAAGGTCACAATAAATTTTAGACATTTTAGATGATTTTCTGTGCTTGCATGAAATGCAATTCTAATAATTTAAAGGTTAATAATTTGCATCAGAAAACGACCTGGCTGAGACCTTTGAACATCCTGCTGTCCCTCCACAGAATACCTTTGTGATAGCCTAATGGTCTTCTCTGACCTCAGCGCAGACATCCCCTTCTTTGCTTTAAGCTCTTAAAAGTCCAAGAAGAGAACTATAAAATGAAATATGAAAGAAGGAAAGGTGAAGTGGAGGTCAGTGCAGAGCATCCGCTCGACAGCGACTGGTTTTCTTCCATCCAGCAGACATTCGGGGGGGTGGGGGTGGCACAGCTGCACTCAGAACCAATCAGTTTCTTTAAGAAACAGTAAGTGTTACATGCATTTATGTTCTGAATAAGTATATGCAATATATTTTTTTTATACAGTGACATGCTCAGATTCTGTCCCATATATCACACGCATCCTTTAATATGCGGTATTGGATCCACATCGTGTTTCTTCGTGATGTCTAACATCTGTCCTGTTTCAGAAAACAGATGCTTTGTAGCACTCTGACCTTCAGGATTACTCAAAATTAGAAGCCTTCTTTCTTTCTTTAAGAGACTACATGTTTGAATGTTGATTTTTCTGCCCCGTGTTTAAATGCTCTTGTTTATTCAACTTTGTTCCGTGTAATCCTCAAATGCTCACTGAAAGGAAATGGATGGGCTGTGTGGCAATAGACCCATGAGAGAGGATGAGACGATGACTACACTGGGCGGAAGATGCAAACATCTTCTTTTGCTCTAATGGACCCAGCTGTTGGAACAGTAATCATGTGCATATAGCCTGTGACAAATGAGCAACAAAGGCCCCTAATTCAAGGAACTGCTGCCCACATGAAGGAAAGCAGCAGTTCAGGTCGCTTCCTCATATCAGTGTGAATTTTTGCAGTTGCCTCAGTCCACAATAATATTTCACTTTAATCTTTTTCGTGGTCATCCGCATGGCCATTTTCAGTCTGCTTTATTTCTGTTTCTATATGTTGTGAAATATAATTCTAGAGAGCTCGGCTGCTCTTTAAGCATTCCAGTCACCATCTATTTGTTGCTGCATGCACGAATGATTACGGACAAACGCACGAACACCTCTCAGCTCATGCTAAAAGACGATCTTTCTCACAAGACTCGCACACTTGCGGGCACACACTCACAGTTGAGAAAGGTTAAAGCAGTGGAATCAAGGCCATGATGGTTCATTTCATAGTTCAGAGGTTTCTTTTAGAGCACTGGTTGATAAGATCATTAACCCCTGTTTCCCTTTGTGATATAATAAAATATACTGACTGCTAAATGGTTAGGGCATGTGGCCTTGTCTCTTGCACACAGAGATTTCTCTATATTGTCAGAATCGTTTAATGATATTACTGTATGTACTCTAGATAATGGGATATTCAAAGTCAGCAGTGGATTTGTATGTGACATTCAAACAGTTGGGGGAAAAAATATAAAAAAATTTGAAGACCATCCCATTCATCTGTGAGAATTTTGCTCAGTGGATTTCAGTACAGGTTGTGCATGTAGCAATGTGGGTCCATGCTTAACCTGCTTTATGTGGCACTCAGTGATTCTATTCTGCTAGGCTGGCCTGGAGGGTGTCTCTATAGGGAGATTAGTGGCCTTCCGCTGGCTCAGTGGGTTATGTTAGTTTTGGGTCTTAGCATTGATACAACAAGCAGGCAAACTGCTTTGCAGCAGCTCTTTTTATTCAGCCTTAGTTACTGGGTGACCTGCCAACTGGGTGCTGGGTGGATCAGAGGAAAGGGATAGTAAAGAAAAGAGAGGCATGTGGAGGGGGGATTCAATTCAGTTCAGTTTTATTTATATAGCGCCAAATCACAACAACAGTTGCCTCCTGGTGCTTTATATTATAAGGTAAATACCCTACAAAATACAAAAAACCTCAACAATCAGACAACCCCCTATTAGGAAGTACTTGGTGACCGTGGGAAGGAAAAACTCCCTTTAAGACATTCCTGCAGTTTGACTAACTGGTTTGTGTCATCTGGCTTCATGAACAGATAAAGCTGGGTACCATCTGCACTGCAATGAAAAAGTATGCTATGCCTTCTAATAATACTGTGTAAGGGAAGCATGTATAATGTAAATAGAATTGGTCTTAGCATGGAAACTCCATAATTAACCTTAGACTGTGAGGAAGACTCCTCTTTCACATGAACAAATTAGATTCTCTAATATACTATACTATATATATATACATCATGCTCTAATCTCTGTAATACAAAATGAAACTAATGGTATCCATTGTGAATGGTCATGTTTATTTATTTATTTTAAATCAGCCATCGGCGTACGATCAGAAGTAATCATATTTAGCGGTGATTAATTGATAATTGATAAATGTTGTGTTGCAGTTTAGTGCTGAGAAGACCTTGAGCAGGAGCATGTGGAACCCCCGCTCAGCTCAGAGATGAAAGACAGACCTCCCCACATTGTTTTGGTTCTGTATCGGTTTTGTTTTTTCAGGAGGCACCAACGAAAGCCAACATAAGATCTCGATCCACTCAGCACTTAAAAAAAGGAAAAAAATGGTGGGGGTGGTGGAGGAGGCTGGGCAGGGGACTTCCCTGCCAGGGGATGCCAGATGTGCGGCCCGGCCCATCACTCTGTGATAAGAGCCACAGCTGACTCTAAACAAGAAGCATATGGGAAGAAAGAAAAATTGATGAATGCAGAAGAAAACAATTGTGGATACATATCTATGCATATAAAAATGAGGCAATGGGCAATGTGACAAATCAATGATTCAGAGATTCTAGCATGGGGAAAAAGGGTTTTGAGAAAGAGAGAGGCTTCTGTTATTCATCTGCACTTCACATGTGCAGTCCTTTTTCACTGACAGTACCAGCATGGCCAGTCCCTGAGGCATCAATAACCAGCCGCTCACTCAACACAAGTTTCATCCCTCTTTCCACTGCTAGCAGACTGTGTAATAAAATCAGTGTGTTTCACAGAGACTATCTCGTTTGGCATCTGCTCCTCCCCCACTTTTTATGTCTTAATTATCTTACCAACACTATGTTAGGCTGTGCACAGTCACCTATTTATACAGTGCTTACAGGAGACAGGAAAAGATGATAGTGATTTAATGGTCTTTTTTTAATTATTATTTTAATAGACTGCAGGCTCTGCAGGACACACATGCTCACTCCTGTTTGTGAAGAGTTTCTCAGGTTACGACTGACCAGTCTCGAGATCCCATCCGTGAGCTAATGGCTAATGTTATCTGAATGATCTGCTCACCACTAGATCCCCTGCTGTGTCTAACCGGGACACTGCAGAATAAAAACAGACCGCATGCTGATCTGTGTTGTTTTAACCCTCTGGGGAGGGGGAAGAGATAAGCGATAAAGATCTCTGTAGGGTTTTTGGCCAGTCCCTATTGTTCAGATGGAGAGAGGAATCTATCACTTCATCAGTTCACTCTGTAGTCAGTGCAGTCTCAGTAATGTCTGAAGTGAGGGTGCAGCATATTCTTTTGTATGTAGCAATGGAGGTTGTGCAAGAATGACAGCAGAGGAAAAGAGAAAGGAGAGGGGAGGAGGGGGGGGGAGGCAAAAGCAATGAAATGTGTGGCCAAAGCAGCTACAAGACAATTTACAATCAAGCAAGCGGGAATTTAAGTCAAAGTCTTAAATCACAATCAGTGTGCTGATTGTGGACGTAGCTGATCGATTTAAGTTGCGTTAATGTAAATAACACGTGTTCCTAAAATATCAGCTATGACAGTGAAAGACCCCAAGAGAATGTTTTAATTTATTTTATGGGATTTAATAATCATTGAGTCACATGAGTTACAGTGAGTCGGGTGTGCAGGACGCCAGTCACCACAGGACCACCACAACCACTGGGGCTCTTCTATAGTGTGTTGTTTTCATATCCTCTCCCATGAAAATCCTCTATTTTCCCACTAAAAAAAAAAATTATATATACAGTGTCTTGCGAAAGTATTCGGCCCCCTTGAACTTTTCAACCTTTTGCCACATTTCAGGCTTCAAACATAAAGATATAAAATTTGAATTTTTTGTGAAGAATCAACAACAAGTGGGACACAGTCGTGAAGTGGAATGAAATTTATTGGATGTGTCAAACTTTAACAAATAAAAAACTGAAAAGTGGGGCGTGCAATATTATTTGGCTCCCTTGCGTTAATATTTTGTAGCGCCACCTTTTGCTGCAATTACAGCTGCGAGTCTCTTGGGGTATGTCTCTATCAGTTTTGCACATCGAGAGACTGAAATTCTCGCCCATTCTTCCTTGCAAAACAGCTCGAGCTCAGTGAGGTTGGATGGAGAGCGTTTGTGAACAGCAGTCTTCAGCTCTTTCCACAGATTCTTGATTGGATTCAGGTCTGGACTTTGACTTGGTCATTCCAACACCTGGATACGTTTATTTGTGAACCATTCCATTGTAGATTTGGCTTTATGTTTTGGATCATTGTCTTGTTGGAAGATAAATCTCCGTCCCAGTCTCAGGTCTCTCGCAGACTCCAACAGGTTTTCTTCCAGAATGGTCCTGTATTTGGCCCCATCCATCTTCCCATCAATTCTGACCATCTTCCCTGTCCCTGCTGATGAAAAGCAGGCCCAAACCATGATGCTGCCACCACCATGTTTGACAGTGGGGATGGTGTGTTCAGGGTGATGAGCTGTGTTGCTTTTAGGCCAAACATATCGTTTTGCATTGTGGCCAAACAGTTCGATTTTGGTTCCATCTGACCAGAGCACCTTCTTCCACATGTTTGGTGTGTCTCCCAGGTGGCTTGTGGCAAACTTTAAATGAGACTTTTTATGGATATCTTTGAGAAATGGCTTTCTTCTTGCCACTCTTCCATAAAGGCCAGATTTGTGCAGTGTACGACTGATTGTTGTCCTATGGACAGACTCTCCCACCTCAGCTGTAGATCTCTGCAGTTCATCCAGAGTGATCATGGGCCTCTTGGCTGCATCTCTGATCAATCTTCTCCTTGTTTGAGATGAAAGTTTAGAGGGACGGCCGGGTCTTGGTAGATTTGCAGTGGTCTGATACTCCTTCCATTTCAATATGATTGCTTGCACAGTGCTCCTTGAGATGTTTAAAGCTTGGGAAATCTTTTTGTATCCAAATCCGGCTTTAAACTTCTCCACAACAGTATCTCGGACCTGCCTGGTGTGTTCCTTGGTCTTCATGATGCTCTCTGCACTTGGAACAGAGCCCTGAGACTATCACAGAGCAGGTGCATTTATACGGAGACTTGATTACACACAGGTGGATTCTATTTATCATCATCAGTCATTTGGGACAACATTGGATCATTCAGAGATCCTCACTGAACTTCTGGAGTCAGTTTGCTGCACTGAAAGTAAAGGGGCCGAATAACATTGCACGCCCCACTTTTCAGTTTTTTATTTGTTAAAAAAGTTTGACACATCCAATAAATTTCATTCCACTTCACAATTGTGTCCCACTTGTTGTTGATTCTTCACAAAAAATTCAAATTTTATATCTTTATGTTTGAAGCCTGAAATGTGGCAAAAGGTTGAAAAGTTCAAGGGGGCCGAATACTTTCGCAAGGATATATATATACATATATATATATATCTGAGCCGCCAGCAAAGAGATCCATCCAAAGCAGTATTTTATAAATCACTTTACAATGCAATGTAAATTCAGTTTATCCCCACTGCATCGACTGAGGTACTCATTGAAGTGGAGGAGAGTCTGAAGAAGAAGCATCTTCAGTGAGTGTGAGTGCGTGCATGTGCGTGTGTGTGTGCGTGCGTGTGTGTGTGTTTGCACTCCAGAGCCTCTCCTTACTAGCTGTAATGAGAACAGCATGGATTGAGCAGCAGGGAGAGAAAGCATGAAAGGACTGTTAGCTGTCTGTTATCATTGGGCCTTTGATGGCACATATTCCAACTAAAGTTATACAACCAGTTAAATTATTGAATGTGGATGAAGTTTTATAAATCTCCTTCATATCTGAAGCATTTTTCTTACTCTCAGAACTATTTAAAGAACAAAAAAATGTGAAGCTATTGGGTTTGAGTGGCCTCACTTTTGTGCATGTACAAGTGTATATGTGTGTGCCCATGAGTTAGACTCCAGACAGTGGTAAGCCCAGAGGAAATACAGCTCAATAAAGTATGCAACCATGCCAAATAGAAGACTTATATAAAGGGCAGAGGGAGGTAACAAGATGTCAAAGTTTCACAGGATCAGAAAATCAAATCAATGCACCAGATGATCATAGGTAAAAAATGGTTGTTTGGGGTTTTTTTAACTTTAACAACTCAAAGACTTCCTTTAAGTTGAATTGTATGTTCACTGGCTCTCTGAGAAGGGAAATGCACACATCATTCACTTTAAGCTAGTGTTTTAATGTGTCTGTTTGGATGATGGTGATCTCTGTTTGTTTGTTTGTTTGTTTTTTGTGCTGCCCTGAACATAAATTACATGTTAACCTCGCTGAACTGTAGGTAAAATATTGATAAGAAGAGCAGTGGCATTTTGGAACCCTGGATGTTGGCGATCAGAGGCACGGTTTACTTTTTGCTACTATCTGCTTCTTTCTGAGCACGTGTGTTCACTGTGTGCCGTGTATCTGCTCTGTTCCTCAGCTGCATACAGCCTGTGTGTGCATGTGTCATTACTTCATGGTAGCATTTACTGTTGTGGCTCAGTTTGGTCTAAAGCACATATAATGTATTAAGATGTCAGCTTTGGTCTTTGGTGCTTTTGTTGGGTTGTTTGAAGTTCTTACCTGAGCTTTGTATCATTTCTCCCTCAGTAACTATTTAACTTCTCTGTCCCTGTCCGCTTGAAATGCAGACTGGATGCTGCAGGCTTGGTTCCTCTGCGTGACTTTATGAAGTTTAAATGAAGATCCAGACCTCAGCTGATCCTCATTGATCCAGATATATATGTGTAAAAAAAACTGTAAAGATTCAGACTTTGATGAGCTGCGCTAAAATAATCTGACTTTGATGAACTCCAGCGTAGTAATCTCACTTTAATGACTGTCAGATTCTCTGTGCCAATGTTGCTGTTGTTCATTAAGACAGACAGAAAAACTGATGTATAGCAGCAAGAGTGATCCATCACGTGGAAAGTTGAAAGAGGGAGCTGATTCTGAGGAACAACACAAAGCAAAGGGGAGAAAGAACAGTCTTGAAAAACAGCATGAGAGAAGTCTTTGCCAATCTTTTCAGGCTGTTTAGAAATGCAAAGTGATGTTTACAGTCATTATTTGCAGGTGGAGACGCTGAGATCACTGTCAGAAAATTCCTCTAACCGACCGAGTCACTGTGAGAAAGTGCCTCTTCACGAAAGAATAACTTTGCTATTGCCTATAAATCAATCAGAGACGAGAGTTTGGGTTGGAGTGGCCATTAAAGTGCCAGTGATGCTGATTAATGGATAATCTCTCATGTAAAGTGCTCTGGAGCATTGTTTATGAGGTAGTGGAGGTTTCACAATAACAACAGAAAAGTTTTTAGATATGGTTTCCTTATGGCTCTGTCAGATCTGTCAGGTGATGAAGATTCATGGATAATACAGCTTCTCTCCTGCTCAGCTGCCAAAAAGCTCCCCCTTGTGTTCAGAGATATTTAACATAAGGATCCCTTCGGGGTATCTCCAGGATGTGTTTGTTGTGTGTCTTGTAAGAAGTTAAAGGGCAGCTGTGCACCAATTACAGACAGGTATGTAAATCAGTGGCGTTTTCACTTATCTATGAATCAAGAGAAAGTTACCTAATGATGTCAAAGAAAGAGAATATAAGTGAATGTTTATATGTATAAGCATTGTGACATCTTACAAGGGTAACAGAATGCAGACAAATTAATGTAAATATCTGGATAAGGCTCACTTTGTTGCATTTCTAGTGGAATAAGTGGAAGAACTGCATATGTAACTATGATTTGTTTAAGTCTTGCAACAAAACTCTAAACACCTCATTAAATTTGTTTTCCTTCCTGTGTGACTTTCCTTAAATCTCTACTAAAAGATATCTACTAAACTTACTGTAAATTAAATAATCTGCCTTAAATAATCTGTCTGTGGTCTCTCTTTAGCTTCTGATTAATTTGAGTCATCTTTACAGATTGCATCTCGTCTTTTCATTTTGCTGGCATTATGTCTTCCGGCATGTGTTTTACCTGTTGTGCTGTAAAGTGGGTATTTAAGAACAGCATGGATTATTGCAAATACAGCAATAACTTCTTCTTCTTCTTCTTTTTGGAGCAAAGTATTTGAATCCAGTTCAGTTTGGATAGTGGGTGCAACCAATTTTAAAATGAAAGAGTATTTATATGTCTGCAGAGAGCAGAGATAACTAGCCTGATTGTTAAAGAGGACCAACACACTGTTTCAAACAGGGTGTAATGCTGAGTGACAAAGGACACCTCTGACACACAGAGTCAAGAGGCTTTGAGGTATACTGTTACACAACTCCTTTTTTTTTCGTTTTTACTTTTGTTGGTGCTATATTTAGGAGTACTAATTGGTTCAGCATTGGGTAGATTGGTGACCTGTCCAGGATGTGCTCATGACAGCTAGAATAACAACCTTGGATTGGAAAAGAATGGATGGATGGATGGATGGACTTTAAGAGTAATTACATTTCAAGAATTTGGAAACATTTGTCTGGTGTTCAGTGGGAGTGAGCAGGGTGGATGAGATTAGAAATGAGTGCATCAGAGGGACAGCCCAGGTTGAGCAGTTTGGAGACAACATTAGAGAGACAAGGCTGAGATGGTTTGGACATGTGCAGAGGAGGGATAATGGATATGTTGGATAAACAGTGTTGAATATTGAACTGCCAAGCAGATTGAAAAGTGGAAGACCACAGAGAGGATTTATGGATGTAGTGAAGGAGGACATGCTGAGGGCTGCTGGGACAAAGGAGGATGCTAGAGACAGGGTGCGATGGAGGCAGATGTGTGGCGACCCTAAGGGGAGCTGTCGAAAGAAGACATTTTGACTGGTCCTCATTTCTGCAAGGTTTAGTTTATGGTTAACACTGTAGTACAGGTTGGGGGTTGGGGTTTTTTGTGTGGCTGTGATGTTAACTTCTTAACATTCAGGTCACTGGAGAGCTACTGTACCTGGAGTTAGAGTTAGGGTTCTACGAAAAGGAGTGGAACCATCTAATCATGACTCTAAGCCCAAATTGGTCACCACTGACCTGGTGGATGTTCAGACCCTAAGGTCAAATTTTAGCGGTCAGAGAATGAATGATGTCCATGAAGATCCAGAGGTTGCCAGAGGTTTATTTTGACTGCAGCACTGGGACATCGGCTGACAGCTGGGTTTGTCGCTGTTGGCTTGCTAGGGCCTCAGGATGACACACACATTTGCACATGCCACCCTCATGCATCATATGAGACTGCACATTCACACATGCTCACAGGCACATGCTCACTGCTGAAATTTATTATTCAGTTATTATTCTTTCCCATTAACCGTTTTTCTCTTCTTCTCTTCCTCCATGTCTTCGTGATGACATCTCCCTGCGATCTACCGTCTTCTTTCCGCCATGTCAGGTATGTGTTTCAAATTGCCCCACGCTCCCAGTTCCATCTTTCGCTATCTTTTTTTTTTTTTTGTAATCCTACTGTCACATATTCCCCATTTTCCAATCACTACCTCCAACTGTTATGTTTACCAACCACACTGTCAAGACAGTCAGCACACGAGCCTAAATTTCCTCCACATGTTGAGCCAGCAGTGGTATGTATTGGGGCATACAATCACCCACTGCAGTGAATACTGTATATTCCAAGCGCACTGACAGTGTGCCAGTAAATATCATTAATCACAGTCTTGTTTTAGCTCTTTGAGTCAGCCATGTGGAAGTGATTTCTGTGGCTTAAACACTGTTTAACTTTTGGGTCCTGCAATGAGTTTTACTCCTTCAGTCTTTTTTCTGTATGTTTTTTATTTTCTGTTCTAGCCAGTGTTGCTCACACAGTGACTCGGCAGTTATTCACTCAGGCTAAAAATATATCTTCCCCGCCGCTTCAGCCCCTCCTTTAACTGAGGAAAAGGCAGTCAGAAAACTCACAAGCTGCATGTTTCTGTCTTGTTTTCTGTTATTTGATTAGGGGGGAAAAAAGCAACTTTCAAGCACAGTGGTTACATCCTTGACTCCGTGATACACGTGTTTGTTCATGTTTGTGAATCTGAGAACACGATAACGCGTCTGCAAGTGTTTCCTGATGGGCACTTAGTGGATCTAGCTGGTATAAGTCCTATCAGGTGGGTAAAAGCAACAACTATGTTCTCTCTTCAACCACCTCCCAGCCTTTTTTTTTTTTAAGCCCGGGATGGCTCCTGTGGTGGTGTCAGAAGTTTTAAAGTATTTCTTGGTAGGGTTCAAGAGATGAGGATGGAATGGCTACAGGGATTCATCCATGTCCCCAGATGGCTTTTTTTCTATGCTGAAGTGAGTCATCTATGACAGCTTCAGGTTATCTCCAGTTTACGGACAAACACATTTAGACTAATCACACCATGATAATTGAGATGACTGCGTCACTGCTGTATTCAGCACTACTTTTAATCTGATGTCAATCTGACAGATATAATTATATATGTCTGTATTTTTATTGAGTCTGTATGTCTGGATATAAAAACTAGATAAAGAAGTCTTGGTGAATCACAGTAAGGGTCTGACTTGGAAACAACATTAACAACTACCAGGTGTCCACACCTTCCACCACCCATTTTTGCACTAATTTCACAAAATAGTGACAAAAGAGAAAATAGAGGAGATGAGAATTGGGAGTTGATCTGTAAAATGACATAAGTCCTCACGATGTTGAGGTTATTTTAAGAGTTTAAAAAATAAGCAAAAAAAACTTTTTCTAGTTGTGTCTTACTCAGTGGACCTTGTCAGGAGCACCTGTTTGACTGCTCATTAATGTAAATCATCAGCCATCACATGGCAGCAACTCAATCCATTTAGGCATGTAGACATGGTCAAGATGACCTGCCGAAGGTCAAATCGAGGATCAGCATGAGGCAGAAAGGTGATTTAAGTGACTTTGAACATGGCATGATTGTTGGTACCAGACAGGCTGGTCTGAATATTACAGAAACTGCTGATCTGCTGGTATTTTCCCACCCAACCATCTCAAGGGTTTACAGAGCATGGTTGAGAAAATTTACAATGAGTGGCAGTTTTATTCCATTTCAATTCAGCTTTATTTATATAGCACCACATCACAACAACAGTCACCTCAAGGCCCTTTATATTGTAAGGTAAAGACCCTACAATAATACAGAGAAAACCTCAAAAATCAGACAACCCCCTATGAGCAAGCACTTGGCAACAGTGGGATGGAAAAACACCCTTTTAACAGTAAGAAACCTCCAGCAGAACCAGGCTCAGGGAGGAGCAGTCATCTACTGTGACCAGTTGGGTTTGTGTGTGTGTGTGTGTGTGTGTGTGTGTGTGTGGGACATTATGTCTTTAAGCTATTCCTGCAGTTTAAATAATTGCTGCATGTCATCTGGCTTCATGGCTAAATAAAGCTGGGTATCATCTGCATAGCAATGAACTGGTTGGATAAATGGTTCAGGCTGGTAGTGGTGGTGTAATGGATTTGATGATATTTTCTTGTCACTCTTTGGGCCTCTTAGTATCAACTTAGCATCATTTAAGCACCGCAGTGAATGTGTGATGGTATCACCAGACCAAAATCTCTGAGGATTGTTTCCAGCACCTTGTTGAATCTGTGCCATGAAGAATTAAGGCAAAAAGGGGGGTGCAACCTGGTGTTAGGAAGGTCTACCTAACAAACAGCCTGTCAAGTGTATATGTACATTATACCAACAGACAGAATTGCTTGTTGCTTCAAATTTGCCATCTTACAGTATTTCAGAGCATAAAATATAGACCAAAACTGCTGAAAGATAGTCTAACAGAAGCACAAGCTCAGAACCATGAAATCTCAACTAAAATTAGACAGAAATCTTCTAATATTTTTAAACATAAGATAAGATGTATTAGCACATACTAGAATTGATAAACTAAGACATTGTATTAGTAAAATAGTTAATGTACTATAACGTACTGCACAGTCCTGCAGCAGTTTAGATCTTAATCCTTTAAATATTTCCCTAGCAGCTCTTGCCAGTATTTGCTTTTATAGCTTCTTCAGAATTTATTAACTCATTTCTGCCGTGAAAGCAGATCTGGCATGCGTTAAGTATGTTATCAATGTCCTGTGCAATGCAAGTTGGGGAAAGACATGCCTGCTATCACTTTATTTCTTTGACTGACTAAATTTCTGGGCGCAAGAGTATCTAACTTTCCTGTAAAATAAAAAAATAAATAAATAAATACGCATTTTAACAAATTTTAGATCCACCGTGAGATTCTCGGCGACTGCCAGAAAGTGCGGAAACCCCTTCTGTCACCGATGGAGCTCTGCAATGTAACTGAAAGTCTGATGACGCCACTTCTCAGTGGAAGTTAGCCTGGTATCCCGTCACTTCAAAAGGACAAGCATACAGTTCAACAACAAACACAGAGCTTAGCACTTGGGACTTCTATTGGATACTGACTGTAGAATCAAAACAAACCTGATAAAGCAAACGGGACCCCCTTCCCTGGGCCAGCGGATACGTGCTGGGGGGGCACCACTTGGCCTGCTGGGGGGGCTCTTTAATGTGCCTTGGAGGCGTCACACTGGAATGCTCTGCATAAACAAGCCTCAGCAGACATGTGTTGATGTTCAGTGTGTCCGTGTGTGTGTGTGTGTGTGTGTGTGTGTGTGTGTGTGTGTGTGTGTGAGTTTGAAGGAAAGCACTATGATGTGTGTGACTTTTCTGCTCAGCATAGTCTAGGCTTTATGTAGACCCCTGTATCAACCGCAAACCCACACTGTGGTTGTTAGAAAAAGATACGCCTGCAGCGACTCCAAACAGCAATCATTTGTCCTGACTCTTTCCAGGTTTTCTAAAATCACATCTTTATCTTTTTTACAGAAGTCTCTTGAATAACTCCAATGTTACTAAACACACAGTACAATTGCACAATCCCTTCACCGCCAGCTTGTTTACCCTCCAATGCTGTCATGTGTTGCAGTTATCCTTTTCCTCCTTCATCTTTGTCTTCAGTGATTATAATTTTTTCTTATTCTTACTCATGTACATATTGCTGTTATTTAAAAAGCATACCCACAACAAAAACAAACACTTTATTAGGTACACATTGCTTGTACTGGGTTAGACCCCCTTTGGCCTTAAGAACTGCATTAATTCTTCATAGCATAAATTCAACAAAATGATTGAAACATTCCTCAGAGATTTTGGTCCGTGTTGACTTGATAGCATCATACAGTTGCTGTCATGTACTTGGCCATGGCAGGCAGGTTGAGGACCCCAATGCAGAGACAAGGCTTTAATAAAAAAAACTCACAGCTTTATTGCTGGAAACACTGGACTTAACAATGAGCAACAGAGCTGGACAGCAGCCAGGAGAACAAACTAGGAATTGCACTTGCACAAGAAAACCACACTGACGGAGAACGGCAGTGCCTCTGATGGCTGCAAGGCCACAGACACTTATCTCCCCTGTTTGTTTGATTTGTTTGTCTTTTCTTGGATGGGTGTTCTGGAACGTAATTTTGTTATTATTTGACATATAATGACCATAAAATTCTTCTGATACTGATTCTGATTCTGATTCTGAAATACACAACAAAGGGAAGTCACTGACGACGTGACAAAGGACAAGGGGAAAAACGCAGGCAATATATACACCAGGGTAATAAGACAAGAGGAAAGGACAGATGGACAGAATGACACTAACAAGGCAAGGCGAAGCAAAACTGAACACCACACACACACACGGAACAGAAGAGAAGGAAAATCAAACAGGAAGTGAGTAAGCAGGCAAAAACAGAAACACAGACTTGTCACAACACACAGGGAGGTAAAAGAAAATATCACACTCAAGACAAGGGACAAGGACACAGAGGGACAAAACAGACACTGGAACCCAGGGACGTGGGGATGGCATGAAAAACAAAGGGAAACAGGAATCAAATACAAAGAACTATAACCAAGAACAAGATTCAGAAAACTATAACAAACTGAGGATCTAAACCTTGACTGCCGCTCACTGGATCTTTTCTCTTTTTGGACCATTCTCTGTAAACCCTAGAGATGGTTGTATGGGAAAACCCCAGTAGGTCATCAGTTTCTGAAATACTCAGACCAGCCTGTCAGGCACCAACAACTATTCTACATTCAAAGACACTTAAATCACATTTCGTCCCCATTTTGATGCTCAGTTTGAACTTCAACAGGTCATCTTGGCCATTTCTGCATAATGCATTGATTTGCTGCATGTAATCAAGTGGCTGATGAGTTACATTACTGCTGATGGAAATGACAAAACAGTAATAATTCAGTTAAATCCAGTTTAAATGTTTATTAATTACTGAAAAATAAACCCTGGTGCATTGCACTACCCCGAACACCCACACATTCTTTTGTGTTTGTGCTGTTCAGATGTGAGACATGAAGTTAAGTGAAGTGTGTGATGGTTGTCAGCGGTGTAAACATATTAATGATGTGAGTAATTCAATAATCCTTGCATGTGATGGTGATATTCCACAATACTGATTTAAATGCATAGACGCGGACAATTAAAACCCTGCTCTCAGCTCTTAATGTTAATTAAATGACTAAAACAGGCCCCTATCTGGTGTAGATTATCTTCTGTCTGTGAAAAATTGGAAAATATTAACAAATTGAGTTTGTATGTGGCCTTGGATATCCTCAAGGAGCTCTAGTCCCAACTCCGTAAACAAGCTTTCTGGAGTAGTTTATGTTTACGTGTGTTTTGCATTGCTTTTTTTGTCATGCTGTAAGCGCTGCCATTTGTTGCTGTTTTTCTTTGCTTCTTCATACAACCATTACCAACTTTGTCAGCCTTGTTTACATGGCTGCATAAACATCTCACAGAGGCTGGAAAATCGAGCCACAATTAAAGACGAGGAGGACGAAAGTGAAAGCATCGTTTTCTTTCATTAAAAGGAAGTGCGTATAAATGATTGGGTCTCTCATGTTATTTGAAAAGGTTAGCCATCTGTTCTTTCATGCTCGGTGGTAACCATGTTGCTAGGTTTGGGTTTATAATTCCTGCCAAGCACTTCAAGCAAGGCCCCTAATAAGAGTCTGAGGGTATAACTTCTGAGACACAGAAGAATGAAAGGGAGGAAAAAGGTTTTTAATTAGAAGCCTGTCCTTTATTAATGTTTTAATTTTCCCCATATACAATAAATTATACTGCCCGGTGATTTAATGAACTCCTGACAGGGAGATAAATGCAGCTGAAGGGGGTGAATTGGAATAAAAGACATGATTTTATTTCTAAGCCTTAGGCTTAGCCACAGTAGTTATTTTCAGATTAAAGCAACTGCTACAGTAAAATAAAGTGCATGGCTAAATGGATTTTCTACTCTGTTAAAGGATTCAGGTTTGGTGATACTGCATATTTTTCTTATTGTCAAAAAATCCCAAACAAAGACCAAAAGACTGGCATATTTGTGGTCATCCGCTTCTGTCCAAGTTCGGCTAGAAAGTCATGTGGGCAACATATTTTTTCTCAAGTTGAGCACCTTTGCGCTTTTAATACCCACTGGGCCTAAAAGTGCATGTGCATACTTCACTTAGTCTTGGTTGCACAATATTTGCCTGCAGCAGTAAACAAATGGATATTTAATCTAAAACAAACAGCAGACTCACTTCATTCTTGCTCTCTTCAGTTCATACCATCATGTCCAACAAAAGAAAGAATCTATTACAGATATATTACAGAAATTGACTGTCGAGCTACCTCCATTAATCCCGTCTGTTCTGTAAGACTGCTGCACGGCATGGTGGTTAGCACCGCTGCACTGCAGCCTGCAGCCCATGCTGGGTCAGTTCAGTTGGTAAGCTCTGTTCTATTCTGCCATAAACAATCACATAAGACATAACGCACGACTAAATATTCAGCAAATACGAAATGACACAATAATCCAACATGGATGCTCCTCATTAAAGACGATTTCCAACAATTAGCAGATGTCCAGGAAACTTGTCAGCTGCATTTCATGTCAAAATTCATCCATTTGACTCAGCCAAGTTAGCTTTGTGTGATTAAATCAAGTGTGACAGCGTCCAGGGAAGCAGATGATGAGCTTTATGGATCCTTCCTGCATGAGGTTAATGTGATCCTAGCTGTAATTGCTCATTGTTTGCATGTATGTCTGGAAAAAGCTCACTGATTTCCATAAAAACATTACCATTAGTAACTTTCATGAACTCTTTCATTTATAAACCATCCTAACACTTCACTCAGTCACTGCTTATAACAGTTCTTTCCAAAAACCTTCATTTATTTAAAAATCATTATTTTGACATACGGGGCACAGTTTGATCAGTCTGATCTTACCATGCTAACACAATCAAGCACATGTATAAGTGCATCCTGTTACTGTCTCTTACTCTTTTATGCATGCAGCCAAGTTTGCTGAAACCGCCAAATGGTCCTGATTAATGAACTGTGGAAGCATATAAAGGTGACTGCTCTGACTATGAGACTTAATACTGGCCATATAGTGTGATTACACGTGTTTATACAGCACACAGACAAAGGAAAACATTGGAAAGGACAAATTAACCTCAGTGACTTCATACTGATGCATTGGCTCAGCAGCCTCTCATAACCATATGTTCTTTCTATCACTGAATATGAGCTTTCATGAAAATCGCCCTGTTCCGCAGTGTTCCCTATCCAGCTCTTCTCGTAATATCATGTCGGAAACAATCAGCCCCCTACGGAGACATCAGGTGAAAAAGTTAAACATAATCTGAGCCCTCTGCACATTATCCTAAACCTTTGGTAGGAATGAGGGATGTGGAAAAGAGGCTAAGGGATTGTGCAATAGCAGCAGAGGTGCAGGTTAGGGTGAAACATTGTTAGCTCAGCTTACTGCCCTCAAAAGAGACCTTTATATTGGAGGGGGTGGATCTCAAAAAATTATAAATGACTATTAATGTGTCTAATGTTACACATTCTTACACATGTCTTGTCACTGGTAATCAGTGTTGGGGTCGTTACACAACAAAAAGTAATGACCCACTTAATTACTCACTGGATAAAGTAATTTACTTTTGTGTTACTCTATAACATGTCCTTACATTATTATGTAAATACCAGTTAATGGCCTATAAACTTAAGCTACGGTCCCACACTCTCACACAAATTCCTATCCTAATGAGGACACTCATACAATCATTATTTTAGTATTTAATAAGTTTGAACACAAAGCCGACAACACTTTGGGTTGAGTGGACTGGGGTCGGCATCCACTCAGCATCAGTTACACTGCGACTTCTTCCCTAGCTTTGGGTTAACGTACTGCCTGTGCAGAGAGCTGATGTTGTGTTAGCACTATAATGCAGTTGGTTCTGTCCTCGACGCAGCTGAGTTACCCTTTGGTAAAATAAAAATGAAAGTAATGTTCATATGTTCACTCCTCAAAAGTTTTAAACCACTGCTGTTTTCCTCCTCCCTGCACACAAGCTCATATACAGGAAGAAAAAGACACATTTGCTGATTTTTTTTTCTCTCTCTCTCTATCTGCCCATTGTGCCAAAGAGCCTTTGTAATGCAAGTAATAATACAACTGCAATGTGATTACTGAATTTAGTACAATAATGCTTCGAATGATTGCATTACCAAAAAAATCTAATGTGACTACAGTAACATGTTACACCCAACACTGGTGCTCATTTTAAATGTCCACAGCTGTGCACCAGTGAGTGCACCACAGTTTATCTGCTGTTAATGATCATAATTACACAGGAGGTTCTGTGCAAGGTGTTTTAAATTGCTTTGATTTTTGTTTGTTTGTTTTTGTTTTGCTTGTTTTGTTGTCAGAGCTGCTCACCACTCAACATTACAATTGAGTCGTCCCCCCCCCCAGTGGCTCCAGTTTTCTGATAGATTTTTCACGACTGATCAGCTGCCTCGAAGAGCAGAGATCTGATCTGATCATGGAATAAGCTTCACTAAAAACGTATTTCAGCTTTGTGGTTGTATTTGCTTTATGTCCCTTTTTTTTGTCTGCTGTGAAATAATTGCTTAAAGGATTGAAACTTATATACGGAGGAGAAAGAACATAAAAATATCTAAGGGGGAAAAAACTCCACAGAAAAAGAGCGGTGTAAGCGTCAGGTGCAAGGAACTTGTGGAGCGACACGGAGCAGGCCATTGGCTCAGATGCTGACTTCAACGCTGATAAATTTGGTGTAAAAAGCTAATAGACTGTATGTGCAGGGTGGAGTTCCGCCTGCTCGCTGATGGACTTCTTACACAGTCTAAAACTCCCTTTACACTCTGGGGCTCCATAAATCTCAACCCTCTACCCAAATGAGAAGGTTTGGGTCTCACTGTGGGACCTGAGCTCATTAAAACTTATATTTCTCCCCATGTTGTCAAGTTCTTAACTGTCACTTTTATTCTTATAATATCCTGTCCTGTACTTCCCCTCTCATCTGCACTAAATCATCTGTGATTTAAACACAAACACAAAGACATATCAGAAAGTCCAGTGTCAAAGGAATGAGAGGTAAATGTCGATCACTGTGCTGTGTGAGATTGTGCCGTGATAGGGTAACAGATTCCAGTTCTTTTGTTAGCCTTTTAGATCCCTCAGGCAATAAGAAAGTTATTAAATTTAAGAAGGAACCACTGTCCCGGCTGGTCATACAAGGATGTGTGTGTCCATGCAGTATGTTTAGAATTATTGAAAGCAGAACTGTGCATTTATAGGCAGCACCATTTACATTACTTATATATCATCATAAAAATAATGGCCTAACTAATTTCTTTTTCAGATTTTCAGAAAAGATAAAAAAAAAAAAACTGAACCAAATATAGAAAAGATGAATTTAGGCAAAAATAAAATTTTTATTAAAAAAAATGACTAAGGCCATTATTTTTAGAGGGTGTCGATATGTGAGTGTACAACATACACAAGATAACCCAGAATGTCATAAATACAATCTGCAGGTCAAACACAAGCAGTGCTGCTGTTATTTTTATTTTATTTTTTTGTTTCACGATAAGTTGAATTTGACTAGTGTGCCAAATGTGTATCAATATTTGTATTTTGGAGAAAATCCCTTTTCTGAATTGATTACATCGCCTGTGAATTGATTCCAGCTGGAGCACAGCTCTCTCGACATGTGCTCGTCTGCTGCGTGCGCCAATAGTCAAACACGCGGACAAGCGCTCATTCGTCCCTGATTAAGAGTCCGTGCCGCCCATTTGTCTAACACTAAAGGTATACTCGATGACATATAACTTCTGTGAACTACAAAGAGAGCTGTGGGCTTGCTTGGAAAGGGGGGGCAGATGGTGATGTATCACTTTTATTTAGCAGGGACAGATGGCCCATTACTGCTTATTACAGCCTGTTCCCTCTACTTACAGCATAATTTGTTTCTAGTTATTTGTACGGTAACTGGGCCTTTTCCTAAACATCTATCGGAACATGCACACACGCACCCACTCTCTTTTTGTGCACATGCACGCACGTGCACATTTTCTTTTTTGCTTTTTACATATCAGAAAGCCCCCTTTAAAGATTCTAACAGAGGCTAATGCTAATGAGGGAAACTCTTTTACAGCTTTAGAGTGTGTATGTGTGTATTTGTTTGCCACTGAGGGATGAAATGTTAGCTTGCAGAGCTGCTGGGCATCAGGCTTGCTGCCATTTGCCCAGGTCCACTACGGATGAAATGCTGGGGAAGTGAGGTTTAAATGGAGTTGGATGAGGACTTGGAAGGAAAGGACAGGATGGAAAATGGACATTTTAGAGAGGAAAAGAACATCTAATAGTAAAAAGAAGAAGCCTTTGGCAGAGTATGCAGAAGAAGTGAATGTAACCAAAAGCTGTCCTGCGCTTTGCCAGATTCACATTAATGAGCCGTTCACTGTCAGCCAAAGACAGCTGAGCCAGAGGTGCTGATGTCACTGACCAGCTCTTCCAGCTCGCTTTACTGTTTCACTTTATTTGGAATTTAACTTCGAGAATGAGGTTTCACAAGCTTCTGCAACATATTATAATATCTATGAATAACGATTCCAGTGTCTATATTGTGTAATTGCAGTCATTTATTGGCTGAGCAGACTGTGTGTCAAAGGTGAAAAATAGCAGATATCCTTTCAAAGCACTGAAAGATTACTGTTGACCGTCCAATCAGTGAAAACATTGGTTTTCATACTGTAGTTAAATTTTTAAGACAGTTGTTCTCCTTTTTTAGAATACAGTTTAGAAGGATGCAAGATGATGTAAGCATCTTTATGTCCAGATGTTTCTGCATAGCGAGGACACAACCTTAGCGTCCCTCAGCACATTTTTATTTGCCTTTATTTGACAATATGAAATAAACTATAATAAATTTAATAAAGCTCGCCGTCAACTGTGCCAAGACCAGTCACGAGAAATATTAACAGTATTTCCAGTAATAGCGTGTTGAGAAATGCCTTTCTGATCTAATGAAGCAGGTGATGCAGACGGCAAACAGAGATAACCGCGTGCCAAGTGAAATTTACTTTCTACGTGCGCTGGACTAATCCCATATTGAATATTTATAGACTGACGTGACATATAATAAAATATAAAAGCTATTTTTCTGCAGTGAGTTGTCAGTCCAAAGCAAGGTTCAAGTCTGCACGAGTTGATTTTCATTCTCCACGTAAAAGAAATCGATGGTATTCTGATACTGTGGTGAAGTTCAAACCGAAGTGTCAGAGATGGATGTTGTTTGTTCTCCCTGCAGAGCAGAGGGTGATGTAGGAGCATGTGCCACAGTTTGATCTTCATGTTAGATGTCTCCTGTTCAGACTGCAGGTCACCTCAGCCTTCCTCCCTGTGGTGAGACTAGGACACCCGATCTGAGGTCCTGTCAGGCATAGTTAACTAACTACATGCCCGAGAGCCTGGAGAGGGGTCACTTTATTCCCAATCCTTGTCTAGAAGAAAGGATAGTATATGCTAATGGAGTTGAACCCAGTTGTTTTTGTAAGCTGTAGTTTTTGGGTCTCCATCAAATGCTGTTAACTTTTTACACTGAGCTATAATTATTCAGTGTTTTCACTGTAAATGATGTTACGTGAATGAGTTAAATCGCTTAAAGTACCCCGGAGGTTCATTTCTTGGTTCACTGGCTTTGATAGTTTAGGCCTGCCTTGCTTTGCGCTGTGATTGGCCGCGGACCCCAGAGAGTACCTCGCAACTTGAAAGAGGAAAACAAAATCATCAATAAATGACGTTAATGTTTCTTGTGTGGGGTTTTCAGCCAAATTAGCTGCAAACTGTACACTAAATCCAGTCAGGCCGACTAATATGTCTGCATTATTAGTGAAATTTAATTCACTCAAAATCAGGAAAATGACCAGAAAGTAGTTTGTGGTCAACAGATGCAGGCAATAAAATGCATCCAAACCTCTTAAGTGTGTCCAATTTGGAGAGGTGTAAACTATCTCCTCCCTAAACAGAATTGTTTCCACTGTCCTCCATGTGGAGCCAGAGACACCAAATGCTTAGTGAATGAAATGGTTAATGCTAAATAATTACAGCTTGTTTTCAGTAATGAAAACCTTCTGCAACTGTGACTCACTGTGACCTGCAAAGCTCGGCCAGGCTTCTATGAGGAAGATACAGCTTAAATAATGATTGGCGCCTTTACATGGAGGCGATACGTCTATCAGGGCTCACATTGGAGCTTCTCTGTCACACAGCAGGAAGCTTGTGGATTTTTTTAATACCTCTGTAAGGAGGAGAGAGTGTGGTGGGTGTGAGAGTAGAAATTTGCAGTGTTTAACTTACACACCTGTGCTTGCTAACAAATTTTAACTAATACCGTAGTTAGTTTTAGTTGTGGCCGTCTCCTCAGCTCAGTTCTTCCTTGCCTGTCTTTTCTGGCAACCTCACAGAGAAATTCCACGATAAATTATTCATCTTTGTCATCCCTTTCTTGTGGAAGCCACATGAAGAGCTTTGTGGGCCAAAGCTGAAGTGGATTTTATTATAAAGGGCAAATTAAAACTGGCTGTCAGGTTGCAGGGGACATCAGTGTGTGCACCACAGTACTGAGAACATTTATTTGATGTTTTTTTTTAGAGGCTTTTTAGCCTTTATTGAGTCAGGACAGTGGAGAGAAGAGAGAGCAAGGGGAGAATAAGGCCTCTGCAGTAGCTTTACGGTATATAGGTTGCCAGCTCAACCCAGTGAGCTATACTAGCACCCTAGACTGAGAATATGTTATGTTTTACTGTTCACATAATCTAAATTTTATGCATACATATCTGTATGAATATGGATGGCCTGTCCATTGAGGGTCCGCACAGCATAAATTTCAGTTATCTCCCTTAAAGCTACAGCTCAGTGTTTTAGCTGAGGTTTAATCACTAAAGACAGCACAAACTCTTACCAGTGCTTTATGATCATGCCAGAACAAATGGACCCCTTTCACCAGCCCAACAGAGATTCTACCTCCACATAACATCAGTTTTCATGCACTTGTCAGTTTCACCCACACAGAGATGATGATTTAAAGTGACTGACATTTCCAGCACCCCAGTAGACAGAATGGGAGGTGTTTCTATCAGTGCGTATTAACTTCCTGCTTCATCTGTTTGTCCCTTGCGATGATAAATGCAGTCTCACTTCTCTCAGGTCACATCTCTTTGTTGTCTTTCCCTCCCTGTGTGTCTCATTCTCCTTGTTTTCAGCGGTTGTGATGAAAGAGAGATTGGCAGCTTTGCTGTAGTCTGATTGTCTGGTTGACAGCTGGCCCAGATGTTTATTTTTGTATTTATCTCTGGCACCGCGAACCGTCACATGTAAATCAGCAGGCCTAGGCCGGTGAGAAAGAGGGGAGAGATGATTGGCCAGATGTGTGGACAGTCTGTGATATGTGTTTTACATCAAAGATCACTTCTTGAGAGTTGACAGATCTGGACTCATTAGGCAGGCGCACATAT
Organism: Pterophyllum scalare; assembly: GCA_024447675.2. Classification (NCBI taxonomy): domain Eukaryota; kingdom Metazoa; phylum Chordata; class Actinopteri; order Cichliformes; family Cichlidae; genus Pterophyllum; species Pterophyllum scalare. The sequence continues at coordinate 28,968 of JAMQGT020001765.1, read as the reverse complement.
ATACTCGAGACTCACGCAGATGAATACCACGAGGTAACACTTGGATTGCTTAATCCAGAAATGTGTTATTCAGTTTTTATGTTACAAGCTCAGAGCCGTTTCTTGGTGTTCCTCACATCACAGATGGTGCTCTGCATGTTTAATTTCTGTGGATCATATCATCTGTTGGGAGCTTAAGTTGGTTACGTGTTTGTTTCCCTTTAGGTAAGTCACTTGTTTCTTCTTCGTGCTAGGTCCAGATGCAGCAGAGCCAATCATGTGTGGCCTCTTAGCAGACCTTTTTGCATTTAAATTCAAAGAAAGACTCTTCCCTTTGCATGCACATTAAATCTGAACACAACCTTACAGACGGCCAGCTATGCTAGCTGGAACTGTGGTACTTTTAACCAAATGCTCACACCAGTATGTGAAATTTCTTCCCGTTTAGATATTCCACAGTCAGACTTAAATGGCATAATTGCAGTGTGGAAGTGTTTAGGAACCACAGCAACTCAGCCATATAGTGGCACACCATGCCGAGGCGCATAGTGCATAAAAGTTACCAACACTCAATGCCTCAATAACTGCAAAGTTCCAGACCTCCTCTGGCATCAACATCGGCACAAAAACTGTGAGTGGGGACTCTCATGGCATGGCTTTCCATGGCTGAGCAGCTCCTATAGCTATAAAGTGTAGGTGGCCCAGTATTGTTTTTTCCCTATAGTGTACCATGTTCGCTGCCTTTGCACACTTAGTTTCAAAATGCAGCTGAGGATGTCATTAGTTTTGCAGGTGTTTGGTTATAAACCAGTGTAGTGGACAAGCAGAAATTTTGATCTGATGATGACACTAAAAAGTTAAGTGCACTGCAGCTGCCATTGTTAGTTCACAGTTCATCATGAGGCCATGAATGTGGTTGGTCTATTTTCTAGTAACCTATTATCTCATAGTTAATGAAGTAGATATCATGTATAGTTTGCCATTAGAGGGCACTCAGTGGATTGCCAAAGTCATTCGAACCATCTGGCAACCATCTGCACAAAACTGTCATGCCATCAAGTAGGTGTAGATGTGTTTTTTGGAATAGGGTTGTCCTGCTGGTAGGGAAGAGAAAACTGAAAAGGAGACTAAAGAGTCACAAGCATTTGAGGTATCTTCAAGAAATAATTATTAGATGTTGCAAAATTCATTGCAATCTATTCAGTATGTCATCCTGAAGCACAAATGTCATCTTTGTAAACTGAAAAAGTCAAAGGCACATTAGTCACATTAGGGTTCATCCCCTAGGGACCATGAAAATCAAATAATTGCAGAGAATTTGAATAGCTACAGAAGAAAACTTCAAACCAAAAGCATGCACACAGACTTTGTCTCTGATTATACCTCCCCAGGCATAGCATGTCATCAAACCCCTAGTAAAGGTGCAGACACTGTTACACCAGCGCACATCTGCAGCATAGCAGGAAGTTTCTTCATCCCAACATGGGATGGTCTGTGCCCGTCCAGACCTCAAGCACTGCAGCAGGTTTGTTCCACTGCCTGGAACTGAAGAGAAGAGGAAGGTGAGGTCGCACGGCCTCCTGACCTGTTAACCCTTGCTGTGTTAACCTCTGGCACCAGCTATCTCTCCTTTAGCTGCTAACAGGAAGCAGCATTTGCCCCTAGAGGTGTCTGTTTGCTCTGTGCAGTGCTGACGCTGTGATCCGGACCGGACATTCCCCAACCATTCCCACACCTCCGACCACACCAGAAAACCCCTAGTCTTTGTTACTCATCCTTCCTCACCTCTCTGTTGGCCGCATTCTCACTAATTAAATTACACCATCGCCTCGGGGCCAGCTGTGAGGAGGGACTATCAATGAGCAGACTCACTGAACAGAGCTGAGAAAGAATCGCCACTTTCTCTGTGTTTGTTACTAATATTGTGTTCTGGAAGTCTGAAGATGATGGTGGTGGTGGTTGACGATGACGTGAACAAATTTGTGGGAGCAGGAAGGGACGGGAAGCCCTGTTAGTAAACTTTGTCCTAACTGTGAAAACCACAATTGGGCTCCAGTCAGATGTTGTGCTGAATGATTTGTCAAAACAAGCCTGTGATCTCTGAGTGCAAAGCTGCAACAGAACGGATCACTACATGGATTTCTTTGTTCCTTTGTCACACTGTGTGTATCTGTGCACGTCACTGCGTCAGAGCGCCACGAAACCCGAACCGCACGCCTGCGATTTCTTAGGTCCAAGTGATTGTCCCCGGTGTTGTTCAGAGTTGAAGGGAGAAAATCGGTGCTGTTTCTTCTCTCTGGGGTCAGCTGAGGAAGACAAAGCCCCCTTCAAAAGTCCAGTTCGCTTTCTGAGCGCTATCCATCTTTTTCGTAGGGAATTTTGACTTGATCTGTTCAGCTGTTGTTTGTGCCGTTCCTTCATACAATACGAGTCTCCACAGACACCACAAGACCGTAAAGCCTGCCACACTGTCAACAGGGGATCCATTAAACAGTACCAGATCAAAGCGGGGCTCCATTCTTGAAATAAAGCAAGTTTCTTTATTAGTTTACTGTTGTTTCTGCTGAAATGTGAACAGTAGTATTTATTTAATGTTCCCTTGATTTATATTTATGTCTCCAAACCTTCAGTCAGGCCCAGTAGACTGAGGCATTCAGAGGGATTTCCGTGCTGCCAAGTTTACTTTTTGTCGACTATGATTTTCATCGCAGTTTGTCATTGATCTTTTAGCACATTATTTTGTTCTATTTTGTTTTGAAGTCATCCAAGTTGGAGAAAGGGTATGACACTACACAATATATATTGTCAGTTTAGTAGTTTGTCAAACACACACTCCGTATATTAATATTTGGCTTTAGGTTTACTAGTGAGAGAGAAATATACCAGCTACCACTTTTTTAAATTGGTTGTTATTTTTTAGATTGGAAATGTTCATACATTCCATCCACATATCCATACATCTCCCTCCGCTTGTCCAATGACAAGCGGAGGGAGATGGAGCTTATCCCAACTGTCACAGGGCGAGAGGCCTGGTGTGACCTGTCCAGGTACACCCTGGACAGGTCGCCTACATGTGTTTTGACTGTAAGAGGAAGCTGGAGTATCCAAAGAGAGCCCATGCAGACATGGGAGAACATGCAGATTCTGCACAGAAAGGCTCCAGCCTGGATTCAATCCCAGAGCCTTCTTGCTGTGAGGCAACAGCGCTAACCACGGCACCACCATGCCGCCCTGGGAAGAAGAAGAAAGACAATTTTCTTACATTAATATTAAACAGAGCAAAGCATTTGTGAAGCTTTAGTTTAATATATTGCCCCAGTTAATCCCTTTTTATTAGTTTTATTTAATTAACTAATCAAATAATGAAAATGTTTTATAGCTCTGTTGCAACCTCATGAGAGAAACAGTCTGCTCTTGTGTGTTCTCAAATATTCTTGCTGTTTGGTAAATAGTTTTTACCCGAAGACAAATGAAATGCAGGTGACGCCTGTGACGGATGTCCTTAGACACATTTAGTGAGATAGGTTGTTCCTCCTAGACATTGGCTAAATGAAAACATGTGGTGAGAGGTAATGGACGAGTACCAGGTGCGTTTTTTTAGCCCGCGATGTGTCTGCATCGTTGATTAGTTGAGCACCACTGTGTGAAAGTCTCATTGTCCTGATTTCCAAAGGCTTGGAGAAAGACTTGATTTATATGGAAACAGTATGTTTATTTTAATCCCATCTGTGCCACACTGCTCAGCTGGCTCCCTTGCTTCTTTTACCATACTGTCCTCCATCTTCTTGCATTATTCTGTCTCATATTTACGTGCAATATCTGCTTCTATGACCAGATTTGGACTTATTGCATTATTTCTGAACACTTGTTCCCTTTCCCATGATTTACATCATTGTCAGCACCCTCGGTAGTGCATGCTCTTGGCTGTTTACTGTGTACTCTTATTTCATGCATGACTGAAAAGAGAGCAGCATCTTACTTTTCTTTCAAGAGAAAATCAACAAGACCATTATTGGAAAAAGTCCTCGCAGGCTGGCTTGGCTTTTGCACATTTTAAATTTGAGGAAACCCTCTATCTGATTTCTTTTCTTCTCTTTTTTTAAAGAGGAAAATCATGCTGAACAGCTGCTGTGCTAATTTTTTTTTTCAAATAAAGGTCAGCTAAAACACACTTTGGCATTAAAAGAATTACTGTGTAAGCTATTTTCCTTGTAGAGCCTCCTTCGTTATCTGCACCCTCACTCCTATCAAACATTAAAGAACCTAGCAGCAGTCAGACCCAAGATTTGATAGTCTTGATGGTCATGGTTGGCATTCACAGAAAACAGAGCTGCAGAGTGCCCTAAAGATAATATAGCTCTGGCAGCTTTGGCAGCCAGCTCACAGTGAAGATAATGTAACACCAACAAGATGTCTGGAATGGCCTCATGAGTTCTCTCAGCAACGTGCCTCAGGCCTGCGAGGTCTTACTCCGAGTCACTGGAGAGAATTAAAGCTGACTTTCCCCATCAAAGGAACATTTCTCCCTTCAGGCTATAAACAGCCACAACTACCCAACTTTCTTCATCTGATTCCAAGGTATTGTGCTGACTGGGACAAGGTACATGACCTGTCCCCAAGATACAGTTTCATTTGAGGCCTGTTAGGAGAGAGGTAGAGGGAACAAGAGGAAAACTGTTAGTTACTGTTAAAACAGAGGTTTGGCTTTGGCTGTAATGTTTCCTGGAAGCAGCTCTTTAACTCTTTGCCACAGAGTGATATGGTTTGCTTCAGAAATTGTGTAAATCTCCTGTGCATAATGATTTGGTTAAGTCTCAGCTAACAGATGTAATGCACATAGATTTGGTGGGAGTTCAAAATAATACTGTGAAACCCGTCCGTCTCTGCAACCAGTAACTACTAAGAGTCAGTTCAGCGAACATTTAATTGTTTCCACTTTGATAAAATTGAAAAAAATCAGGCCCGCAGCCAGTTATCTAACAGCCTGGAAAAATGTTTACTGGACACTTTATTAGGTACACTTTGCTAGTACTGGGTTGGACCCTCTTTTGCCATCAGAGCTGCCTTAATTCTTTATGGCATAGCTTCAGCAAGTGTGTGTGTGTGTGTGTGTGTGTGTGTGTGAGAGAGAGACATGGTGTGTTATCCTGCTGGAAGCAGCTATCGGAAGGTGGGTAAACTGTGGTCATAAAGGGATGGGCATGGTCAGCAACAATAACTCAGGTAGGCTGTGGTGTTTAAACAGTGCTCAGCTGGTACTAAGGGGCCCAAAGTGTGCCAAGAAGAAATCCCACAAGTAACTTAAATCGCCTTTCTTCCCCAGTCTTATGCTCAGTTTGATCTTCAGCAGGTCGTCTGGACCGTGTCTTCAATTACTGCCGTGTGATTGGCTGATTAGATATCAGCGTTAATTAGCAGTTGAACAGGTGTACCTAATAAAGTGGTGGGCGAATATATAATTCTCCTGTTTATATTCCCTCAAAGCATTATGAGCTAACATGTCTGACAAACCCATGTTACATCTGTAAAAACCTATTTGAGAACAAAAAACTAAATAAACGAAAGCAAATTTATTGCTTTTTTTTGTTTTGTTTTTGTTTTTTTTTTCCAGTGTGACATAATGTTTTTGAGAAGCTGAATCGCAACAAGAGTTAACTTCAAGGTTTTCCGTGCCATGACCGTATGGTTTCCAGTTGACCAGATCCGTGTTCTCCACACACGTCTGATGATGCCTTTGTTTTCTCAAAACTGTCAGTTTTCTTTAAACAGCTGCATCATCAAATGCTTCTCTGTCCAACATGTGGCCTCCTCTGCACTGTCAGAAAATTTTTCTGCAACCTCTGCCAATCATCCATTCCCATGAGACCAATTACCTCGCAGATTAAACTCCTCAGTTTAGAAGTCGCTAAAAGCCGTTGAATGAGGTATTCTCAAGTCATTATTGTTATTTTACTTTTTTATTTCTAGTGATGGATGTAGGGGAGGTAATCTGTTTTTATTCATCTCTTTGGCTGAAAAAGACAAAGTCGACTGGCTGACGGTGTCACGTCTTATTGTAATGATTACTGGCTGTCATTATCTCAGTGAGATATGGAGGACAGGGTGAATTTGGACTGTGGCCTTTAGATCTGGAACTCACTTTCGAACTTTTTAGGAAGAGAGAAACAGCACAGGATTAATCAGCCATAAGCAGGTAAGGAAAAATGAAGGCTTTGGGATGGGAAACATCAGACCACCATCACTTTCTATGATAATCATGGCCACATTTTGAAAGTTTATGCAGGTGGAAACGGATATGGACACGGATAAACTGCGATAGACTGAGTGTGGGTAGGGAAACCCTTTCCAAATATACAGAGCGAGTCATTTCCAGTTCCACTGCTTACTGGATGTGGGGTGTTGAAGACCCGAGCACCCCATGATGCTCGTTAGCCACAGGCCAGGATTGATCAGAGGCCAGCCTCGACTCACGCCATCCCAACGGCAACGCAAATAAACAAAGAGAAAAGGCTGAAGGATGAGGCATGGGAGAAAAAACAGCAAAAGGAGGAGCTCAGCAGAGAGGGTAAACGACAGAGAGATGATGGAAGGATGCAGGAGGAAAAAAATAAAATAAAACAAGACATCCCAGACCTCTCTGTGACCAATTATGAAGGGTTTTTCTTTTGTTTGTTGATAACCCTTAAAGTAGCACGTTGTTTACCAGTCTCACCACATGGCACCGCTTATTACACATGGCATTTTCTAAAAATGTGCTGCCACAGTACTTTTACATAGAACAAAAGGTAGTGAAAGGGTCAGGCAGTTACTGTTGTTGGTTTAGCATGTGACTAACAGGCTTCGCCTTCCACCTCATGTTTTCGTAATATTTTCATTTAACAGTGCTGGATCAGCACGTATGACCAAGTGCTCGTCTTGGTTTTGCTCTTTGAGACCTCCAAGGTTAAAAGTAATCATTTAACCTCGACATAATTTAATCTGGGCCTTTCAACTGCCTGATATCTGTCTTGGGTTCAGCTTCTGTGCTTCAGACTTCAGTGATGTCATTTCTCCTTTATCACTCCCTCTCCTCAAAGCATGGGGCCCAGAGTGTAAGAGTAATGAATAGAGTCCTTTCTTTATTTTTGCTAACCCAATAGTGCCATCAGACCGCCGTCACGCACTCAGCCTGCGTTTCTGTCTGACTTTAATCTCCTCTTTTTTGCTTTGTCTGCTCTGTTTTCCCTCCCTCTCCTTCACGTTAGCACTGCACCACCACCGCCCTATCCTGTGCACACATGCATTCCTGGCTTTGGTCTCAGGTAGAATAATATTATCTCAATCAAGTGTCTGTTGTTCATGCGATCTCCATCATGGGACTGCGTTTAACCATATCCAGACTGTTCTGCTACTTAAGAGGCTCTATCTCCATTTCTCAGACGGTACTGTAGGTCATAATTAAAGTGAAACAACGCAATGACCTGTGACAAATGGACTGTAACATTACACCGCCACCCCACCCCATGCTCAGCATAGCACAGCGCGACAGACGCGGCATGGCCCATACAGTGAGATGCAGATGGATGGGTCCTGCAGATTAAAACCTAGCTTGAGGGCAAGAATTCCTGGGAAGTATGGACATTACAACGTGGTAAACGTTTGTGAATTAACCCTGGAACTTAACGTGAATTACTTCTGAATTACATTAAGTGCAGAAGCCCACAGCCAGAGCGAAGTGGATGATATCGCCCTGCAGTCACATGTGTGATGGTTATTTATACTGCAGCTGCAGTGAGAAATACTTGGAACTGAGAGTGAAATGGTTATGAGAGCACCTCAAGGACAGCTGTCTGGTCAGCTGGCTGTGCACTGAGTTTATTAAGTGCATTTGAACAAGCTGTCGCACTGCAGCACAACATCTCTGCAAAGATCCAGTTTCATGAAGGTGTGATGATTTAATTTTTTTTTTTTTTGTTCAGTTTTTCTCACACACCATGCGAAATAGGGACGGACAAAATATTAGAAATACTTTGCACCTGTGTTAGCAATATAACAACTCTGGTTGCAGCATTTAATATTGTGCATGGGACCACTGCGGGAAATCTTTCAGAACAGAACAACTTTATAGAAACATTGGATCTTTATACTTTTGTTTTCCATCAGTATGATAAATTAGCTGAAAAGAGGCTGTAAAAATCAGTCATTCTTGAATGTTTTTCCAGTTTTCTTCCTCAAAAATGCATATTGTGATGTAAAATATCATATACAATGAAATGAAATGATATAAACCATCATGCATCACATGCTAAAAGGAACGCGCACGGCGAAATGCACACCAAGCAGCATCTGTTACCTGCTATTTACAACATCTGTGTCATCCTGTACCCACTCTTCTTCTCCAGTGTTGCAGCTTATCTGTGTTTGGTATATAGTCTCATGACTGTTTATACATTCTCCCAGAACACGTCAAATAATATTTCACTTGTAGGAGAAGAACCGCCTGCTGTATGGGTTAAAAAAAATTCTTAGAGTCATTTAAGCTATTTAAGATAACACAGTAACAATAATTGTGAATTTACCCACAGGCGTACTTCACAAGCAAATCATAATACAGGAGATTTACTATTTATTATATATATCGCACTGTAGGGCTTGTTAAATGAGACGTGTAACACTCAAGAGTGTGTGTGTGTGTTGGGCGGCGGTGGGAGAATTTCTAAATCACAGTCTCCTGGTAACACTAAGCCTGTGTGAAAAGGACTTAACATATACAGTACATGGCAAATACTTTATGATTGTAGCATGCCCTGGAAAGCATGGAGCAAAACATAATATTCAAAAGTTGCAGGGGTCATGAGAATATCGGGACTTTTAAACAGAGCTGAAACGTTAAAAAGAAGCTTGTTTACAGTAGTGCTCTGGCTTCAGTCTGTTTTATTTGATTTGTTGTATCCTAAGAATATCTCCCATGTAATCCTGTCATCCCTTATTCCCAACCTCTGCTAATTGCAACAGAAAATCCATACAGACACTCCCCACAGCTTTTAACCATGCTGTTACCACAGGTATGTTAACTGTGCCTGGCTTTGGTCTCTGTGCATTAGTTGCACATTCCAGTGGTGTGCAGGATGGGATGTTCTATTAGGGGTTATTTGTGGCTTTGCTGTGGCGTGTTTTACCAGATTCCAAAGTTCACCAAGGTTTTAACCTCATTGGGCGAAGGATCCAAGAGGAGCGAGGGCCTGGTGCTTTGTCTCCATTTGTCCTGTTTGTTTCGGTTGTCGGGCCTTCTCCTTGTACGTTTGATCTGCACGGAAAGGCGAAGGTGTGTTTGTTTACCAATTGTGCACATGGCATGCTTTCTTTTACACCTTCACCTCTGCCTGGTCTCTGCTCTGTACGTTCAGCACGTGTGCATGCACATACTGTACCGTGCATGCACACATACTTGTGTGACTCTGTGTGTGCGTGAGACCGATGGAGACCTTGTGGCCACAGCAGTGAGAGGTGGCCTATTGACACTGAGCTGCAGCAGGGGAGCTTCCTTCTCCCTGGCTTATAGAAAGCAAACAAGCTAATCAGAGCCAGGACACCGGCCCTGTTTCTGCGCCAGTCAGTCAGTCGGACAGAGGAGAGAGGACCACAGCCGTCCTGCTCCAGAGGAGTTATAGTGAAAAGTGTGTGTGCGTGTGTGTGTGTGTGTGTGTAGGTGGTGGAGGAAAAAGCAGCAAGCAGATGTGCCCCCAGCAACCTCTTGAAATTGTTGATAGTCTAAACTTTCTTAACGCTTCACTGGCCACATCCTGATTAGCAGCCCTTTTTTGGTCCTTCTCCGTGACTTGTGCTGAAAAATGACTTGGTTATGGTTTCTTTCTTCAAGCACTTTAAGGACTTCTTATAGTCCATTCATACACTTTGAAATAACAGGAAATCTCCTTTGTTGCAAATTTCTCTGAATCCATTTTTCACTCATGCGTTTTCCATTAAGAATCACACAAACTGTGTGAGGAAAAACCTCTAGAATTTACCAGTAGCAGGGTTCCCAGCCAGTACATGTCATCTTAGTGACCTTACTGTAATTAAAAATATATGAAAATGCTGTAGATTTTACTGTTTTGTATGTCTTTGCTGTCCACACATCATTACAGTTTATTCAGGTGTGTTGATATATGCAAAATGATCTCATCTACAGACCAGCTCATTTTGCGCTTTCCCACAGCCTCCTGTCCACTTCATTCATCCATGTACTTTAAAATGACCTTTTACAAGTCAACAGATATAATATTCCACTCCACCACCCCACCACTGGTGTTTGGGTTGGGCAGCAGAATCTTTTAATAAGTACGCTTGTTGTGTACAGGTCACGGTCGGTGCTGCAAACATACAGAAGCTATAAGATTTAACAGAGTTGCGTAGTGTAATCAAATGTGTGTTTTTCAGTGAAAACACTTCAATCTCCTCTCCTCCACTCCTTAGTTTAAGTACCTCTTTCCAGATGGGCTTGCAATGCTGTGTGTGTGTGTGGTGTTTGTGTATGTCCGCATGTTTGTAACATCAGGTGGAGATTTAAATTCATCTCGGACTTTAGTAAACACTCCTTTTCCCCTTGCACTCCACTTGACGACCGCAAACAAATAAAGCCTCATTCAAAGCGTGCACACCTTCGTCTCATCTGATCACAGTCAGGCAGATATAAAGTAAATTACTTCTGGGTAGGATTTTGATTACCCATGAGCCCCCTTGGCCATCCTTGGCCTGCTAAAATCTAACAGATGTGATCATGAAATAATTTATGTGAACCTTGTGATACTACCTTGAACTCTTTGCTCTGTGTCAAGTTGTGTCCATGAATTTTGGTCCTGGCCATATCTTCTTCTGTCAACACTCTCATGCTCCACATCCTAACAGCCCTCCTCCTGGGAAGAGGAGAGAGACAGACAGTGAGAGATGGATGAGCACTGGTAGGGAGGGATGTAAGTGCTATACAGCAACTTTCTAAGTTTCTGTGCTTTGTGACAGTAACCATTAGCCAGTTCTGTTATCTATTGCTGCTCTTCTTCACTCAAGGTCTGGCCTCTGACCAAGACCAATCATCACATGCATAAGAATACATAAGAACATTAATCATGTGTTTTCTTCCAGCAGCATGGATTTCACTGGAGTTGAGTGTGAGGGATTTGAATTTCTCATCATGTACATTTAAAAGCAGTCTATTTTTTCCCCCTTGTAAAAACCAGAGTTCCTGGAGAAAAGCACAAACACAGAAGGGGTCTGTCCTTCAAACCCAGGATCCATTTGCCACAAGACAACAGTGCTAACCACTGAGCCACCCTTTATTTATCCATGTAAAAGTCTAATTCAGAATAAAATTCTCTTTTTCTAGAGAGACCTGACAGAGAGGGAAGCAAAAATGACAACAAATATAACACATAACAATATAACAAGAAACACATACAAGTGGTATTGAGTAGAGGAACACAAACATCTGAATCATATGCAATAACAGATAATTACAAGAACAACATCAAAAGCAGTCACACTGACCAAGGGAACTATTTTCTCACCCCTTTGAAACTTAAATTCCCACCATCGTAACCAGCTCTGACAATTTCACATCCTACTGGAGATTATTCCAGGAAAAAGAGGCCGTATTTAAAAGCCTTTGTTCCTAATTCTGTCCTGACTCCAGGGACTTCTAAAATTTTGGGAGAGCAGACCATACTGATTGCGGGTTTTACACATGTAGACACACAAATGAGAACAGCGAAGATCACGTACTGTAGGTTTCTCTATGGTATGTATGTGTTTTATGCACTTTTAGAAAGGATTGCATATGAAACTCTGTGGTGCCGAGATCATGAGGTTTGTCTTTGTTTCAGAAATGTCAGAGACAGGTGGGTACAGCTCCTTGCATGGGGATTTTATTATTGATGACTGGTGTCAGAGATACAGAAAAGCCAAATCAGTGACAGTTTCTAGTAACGGTCACATAGCCTCCAGTATGTTTCCACACCTTTTGTCTTTCTGCTGGCAAAGGATGTAAGCCATCATTTCCATGACTGCATATAACTGATAATAAAAAAAAGTCTTAAGGAGGTATTTACAACCAGTGCATCCCCACTGTACAAAGAGAAAAATGACTGATCATTGTTTAGGCCCAGGATCTTTCATAAATAGTCCAATAAGGGGGAAAAAATGTGGTAACTGTACATGGACACAATCAAATTACATGGACATGGTCCACTTGCAATGATCCACGCTCCCTCCAATCTGTCATAAATCACAGGCAGTGGACTGAAGTGCAGTCTTGTAAAAATGAATAAACTGAAAGAGCGCCTTTATCGAGCTGGTGGATACTCCAGACAAAAATAACAGAGCCCATGCAAAAGTCCAAACTGAGAGACATTAACAGAATCCAAAAAAAATCTCAGCAACAGTCGAGGAGAGCATGAGGCAGGATAACAAACATTGTGACAAAGGGAAGATTAAAGATACATATACACAAACACAGGAGTGGAAACAGCTGGGGAATGAGACACAGGTGAATAGAAGTAGAACCAGATCCAAGACACAGGAGACAACTACTAACAAGACAGAAAGTAACTAACAGAAACCAGACACACACACATATGCGCAGCACCTTTCCACTAAAAGAAATACCGGGGAAGGTTAAGGAAATTCACACAAAAACTGTATTCAAAGAGCCCCTACCAGAATATGCGTGGAAACAGAAAACAAAGATCAAGCGAGCAAAAACCAATAAAAACCAAGGGGGAAACGCATAAGATAAGCTCTAAGTAATCACAAAACACCCAAAACTCCAATTAAGCAATTTGGAGTTCTTGCACAAGGACACTGGGACTGTGACACAATCAGAGTTACTGTATATTATATGAAATCCAATCCCTCCACATCACCTTCTATTCTTTGTGGTTTTATACATATATTTTCCCACATATATTTGATGGTAAAATTGCATTGTCCTTGAAAACAGTTGGCAAAAAATTAATTTGGGCACCCTGCTCTGTTTCATTTCTTTTTGACGTGTCTCGCCTCAGAATTACATTTGTGTTCATCAGAACACACTTAAAATATGCGTTCACATGTCTACTGAGTAACAGAGAAGCCTATGGAACACAGCCCTAAGTGGAAAAAGGTGATTTCCACTGTGACATAAAGGCTCTTTCGCACTACCGTGAAAATTAAAGTTCTCGCAGATGTCTGCATATGGCGAACACACTTGTTATCGAATCAACATAAGCCTCTGTTCTGACCCGTGTTTATGGCACTGGTAACTTCAGAACATTATTGAATAAAGGGAAGTAAGCCTTCCTCATTCCTCGCAGTGTGTCGGTGTCAGATGGATTACTAAGGCATATATGAAAGACATCGCAACACACATGTGGTCCCTGAACTCTCTTTAGACATTGCTGCACAGTGGCCCAATCTGCAGCATTGGTCAAACAAACATCAAAGAAAGTGAAAGTTTAGACTACGTGATAGTCTGTGTATCCCGGCAGAGGAAATCTCAGACTCCGTTAACCCAAGCCATTCACTTCTAAGCCGCTCTCATTTGCATTTACACGCACACATTCCCCTTGTGGCGTGTGCCTGCGCAGCACAGAGCATGTGGTTTATGTCTCCCTTAGTGTATCCCATGTGAAATTGTGTGCGTGAAAAGAAGTGCAGCTCCTAGGCTAACAGGTACTCATGTCATTGTGGTGAGTCACGTTTGCAAGGACCTTGGGAATATTGGAATCTCTTCAAAGTGATTTTGTTCCTGCTGCTGTGAAATGAGCTGAGAAGATCTGGACCAGGCAGATGAAAGAAGTAAAGAGCGTCGTGGGACTGTTGCACAGCATGTCACTTTCTCTCCCACAAAAAGTAAAGCACATCTATGTTGTGGGGCTGTTTAGGAAGGTTTACAGTTGGGTAGTATTAGTGTAAACAGCCAGGCCATGAGGACTGAGTGCTGCACGTGTGTTCTGTATGTGGGGTGCAAACCTGTATGCAGAACTGAGACCGGCAAGAAATTAGTTATCAGGAAAATACATCATGTGTTCACATCAAGTGTAGAACACATGATTGCATAGCTTTGATCTCCAAAAAGTTGAAAAGAAGACTAACGAATTATAACATTTACATAATTTTTTTTTATGCTTCAGTTGATTTCAGCATTAGGAAACATGGCATATTATGTCAACATATTATTACACCAAGAAAAAACAAGCAAGATGGAAGACAGACCTTTATTTTTATGCTTATTTTATCAGCACCAGCAGGAAATTTCTTTGCAGTGAGAAACACATTGGTGTGGGAGCAGGGAAACAACATTTCCAACAGACTGCACAGTGAGTCTGTGGCCTGCTCGTGATATATGCATAAATATACAGTAGTGTATACATATTTGGTTTACCTTTTACCGTTCAATGTTTACTGTGTATGAAGGATAAGATACAGACATTGTGAATGTTGTAGCAGCCACCTGGTTGACCATGCAGCTGCACTGTGCAGCACGGACCATGAGTGCAACTGCGTGACTGCACAGCCCGCAGGGCCGTAATGAGGGAATCCATCAACAAGGTGCAAAGGGTTCAAGGTCAGGGTGAAGCAGGTGCAAGTGTATATACTACCATAAAAAGTGAAAAGCCTGCTCTTGGGTAACTTTTCTTAAGAAAGTGATCAATTAGAGAAACTTAAAATCATCCTACAACTTAAAGTAGATGATTTGTTAGCAAATGAACTGGCTAGATGATGAATAGAAAACCTCAGGCACAAAAACAAAATTATGCACTCCAAATTTCCAGACACATCCACCCCTCCCCTTTTTTTTCCTTTTAAATACCCCAAGAACAAGTATGAAAGAGGGAAATGATGCGGTCCCCCTTTTTTCCTAACGTGGATTCCTACATCTATGCCTCCCTCTCTCCAGAGTCAGTCAAGCTTCATATAACGTGTGTGTGTGTGCGCGCGTTTCCTAACAGCTGGGCAGGTCCCACTGAACCAGAGCACCATGGATGGCTGCTAATAACCCACCCTAATAATCCCTACATTACCTAATGCCTTTCTGAATTCAGTGCTATTAAATACCCATTCATTATAATGCCAACAGTTACTGCTATTGTGACCATAGTCCCAAAGGAGGCGGCTAACGCCAGACGATGCCTGGCTAAATCTGCAGCGGCACAGCGGGCTAGCTCGTGCCCCTGGGTGGTGATGCTTTTTGATTACTCAGGGTCCCAGAGAGGTGAAGCTCAGAACAGAGCTTCCTCAGCAGGGCATCCAGTTAATGAGTGTAGGGCATGCGGCTGGAACCCCACACTGGAAAGACAGGAACTTAACGCACAAGCTGGATACTGCACTCGTAGACACACGTATATGCAGGGTCTCGGTGGTCGTTTGCTCGGTGCTCCATTTCCTCCACACAGTGGATCACAGTGGAGAGCCTGCTGAGAGGACTTGCAAGACAAGTAGCTGAACTTTAAACACACATTTGCATTAAAGTCTGAAGCCAAATATGACTAACAGCATTCATATGTTGAGGCATGCTTGTTATTCCACAAGTGTTTTATCCCAGATCAAGTCTGAGTTTTAAGATGGCATGAGGCTCAGCAGTCCGTGTCTTGATTACACTGCTCTGAATGTAGAGTCTAATTGGACACACAGAGGAGCTCCCCTGGAGGATGGCTGGATATACACTGGGGACTCTGGGAACTTTACTGGAAACCATTAAGGAAACAAGACATTTCCGACCACAAGGAACTAGAAAAATGGCTGAAAATGAGGAGAAGGCAGAAAAAAGGAGACTGAATAGTTAAGAACATGATTGCTTTGTGTGTTTTTCTAGTCGCGTGCCAAATTACACGTTGGCCTGGTACCAGCATGGCTCTGAATTGTCAACTCGTATCAGCTTTTTAAACTGTCTTCCTGCTGCTGTTAGACATTCACTTCTATCCAGTCAGCTCTGACATCCATATATAATAAATCATTCACTTATTGTCATCAGGTTTTCAGTTTAAACTAAGACTTGAACTTGTTTGCCTCTGTGGCAATGCCTGATTTGACCTGTGCAGGGGGGTCAAATTGTAGCTGGAGAGTGAAAGAAATATAGAATACAGTTTAAATATGAAGCTCAAATCTTTGTGTCACTTTCAACTTCTCTTGGAGAAACTGATGGAAACGCTTCTCTATAGTCGAAGGGTTACTTGAAGCGTGGGGTTAAGGATAGTTAGCAGCCGCACACTTGAACTGTGGTGGAATCTGTAAGCACACCTGGAAGCAATTGTGTTTCCCTCCTAGGAATATTTATGCATTGGTGAATTATTCTAAGCATGTTCCCAGTGTTTATTTCTACAGCGATGTCTGCCTGGATGGCAGAACAACCATGCAGCCACTCTGAACACTCTGGAATACTGCTGCATACTGTGTGTGTGTGTGTGTGTGTGTGTGTGTGTGTGTGTGTGTGTGTGTGTGTGTGTGTGTGTGTGGAAATATGCATCTATTGACAGTTTAGCTGAGTCCAACTTTATCCCTCATTAAAGTCAGCCACCACCCCTCAGGCTTGCCTTTTCATAAGCACCACTCCATGTCCAAATACTGTTAAAAGCTCTTAAAAGTTATGCATAATATTTTGATAGCTGTCATCTTACTGTATGCCGTTATAAAGAAGCCAAAGGGAAAGGAAGTTTCCTTTGTTTGTGGTATCCATTCCCATCATAACACACAAGCTTCAGTTTCCCATGGGTGTCTTTGCTGTGATGTCTTGTGGCACCAAGGCAAACAGACACAGTCTGCTCAAGGCCGAACAGCCTGGTGGATTTATTTAGTCTTGGTGGAAGTGATACAAGATTTTGATATATGCTGGTTGTAAATTTCAAAAGAAATTGATTCTACTGTAAGTGCTGTGGTCTCTGCGGGATTGTTTGTTTTCTTAACAGCATTTATAATGTGGACGACTTTTAGCTGTGATGCCAAAGTGGGTGACGGTGTCAGTTTAGTCATATAAATAAATCTAACACTTTGTTTTAACTAAAATGCCATTACAAATCTTCATTAAGTATGATGTTAGTATCATTGGCATGTGTAGTACCAGATGATGAGACTTTGATGATCCTCAACCTCAAGGGCCTCCACCAGGTTCAAATTTGTGGTTGAGAGTAAAATGTGTCAAAAAACTATCAAGTCCAGACATTTGTGCCTCCTTCACAATGAATTATGTTAACTTTGCTTTTCCTTGTTCTCTCCCTGGGTCCAACAGGGGCTAATTAGCCTATGCTAAAATGCTAAATTAAGTGAAAATGGTATACAGTTTATCTCTGTCTAGGTTCTCAGTCATCCATGTCAGGTAGTCTCTGGAATTTGAAAAAAGGCGGCTGGACTTCTTTAAGTTTCTTGAAGATGTTTCACCTCTCATCTGAAAGGCTTAAGTTCTCAAATCGAAAGGTGGAGAGACCCAAGTGGAGAGGTACAACCACCTCCAGGGGTTGTCCCCTGGAGGTGGTTGTGACCCACTATTGTTCATGTGCATAATTACATGCACCAAGGAGTGAAAGGACGCCTTAGTCAGGTCATTACAATCAGTGGTTTCAGGTGAAACAAATGTGGGACTTGGCCCCATTCTATCAAGTGACCTATTGAGGTCACCTGAAGAAAGGTGTGAATGGGGGTTGAGGTGCCTGGGAGAGGAGCTCAGGACTGCCTCGTAGACTGGGGAAAGTTGGTGACATAATTCACCTCCTCTCTTCAGTGATGGCTGTTTACAGTGGACATAGATGGTTTCTTTAACTCCTCTTTCAAACCATCTGTCTTCCCGATCCAAAATGTGACCTGGATCTCTCCACCTTTTGATTTGAGAATTAAAGAAGCCTTTTCAATGAGAGGTGAACCTTCCTCAAGAAACATAAAGAAGTCCAACGGCCTTTTTCAAATTCTAGAGGATATACATTTTAACAAGAGTAAACTGGGGGTTGAAAAATTATGCCAACATATAAGTTCTATAAACTGCAGTTCCTCAAATGGGGAACTGGAGGCTTTCTCCAAAAGCTAGTCAATCCCAACAGGATCACTTCTTAAAATGCATAACTATGCAAAAGAATTAATAGTGTTTACTACCTGGTACAAAATCAGTTTTGTTCTCACTAGCTGGTTCCCCTCTTCATAACAACTGTACAAATGACATATTTATAGCATACAAAGCTTAAAGTTAGGACATTATTAGCTGCCTGACTGCTTTAACTGATAGGTGGGAATCAAAGGACAGCAACTGGCTAGGCAGAGAGATTGAGCTGGAAAGATTGTGCAGCAGGTTAGGGGGACAGGACAGGACAGGATAAGATAGGGTATGATAAGATAGAGATGGCAGTGTACTAACAAGTGAAGAGTGTGTTGAGAAGATGGAAGGAGTAATTTGAGGAGCTCATGAATTAAGAAAATGAGACAAAGGAGGATGGCTGGAGGACAGTTAGTTAATCAGGAAATGCAGAGGATTAGTAAGGAGTAAGTGAGGGAAGTGGTTTGAAGACAGTGGCACTTACAAAAAGACATGAGGCTGAGCTGGAGATGGCAGAGTTGATTTTTGTTGGGAGTGACCAGGATGGACAGGATTAGAAATGAGTGCATCAGCAGTTTGGAGACAAAGTTAGAGAGGCGAGGCTGTGATGGTTTGGACATCTGAGGAGGAGGGACAGTGGATTGGATATGTTGGGCAAAGGATGTTGAATATGGAGCTGCCAGGCAGGAGGAAAACAGGAAGACCACAGAGAAGATTCATGGATTTAGTGAAGGAGGACATGCAGAAAGTGGATGTGGCAGACCAACTAACCCAAGAGATGGGGTGAGATGGAGACAGATGATCCGAGGTGGCGAACCCTGAAGGGAGCCGCCAAAAGAAAAAGATAGTGTATATCCATGTAATTTCACATTGAATTTGATGGTTGTTTGAAATAACATCTAACTTTGTTGGTGACTGTGCACTTTGACAAAAGTCCAGCAAAACAGCTGAAAATGTTTGGTGTTAAGTTTTGATAATATGGAAATAAAAACAAAAAAATGTGAATAATCAATGAAAACATTCTCACTGGCTCCCTCTGCAGTTTGTTTTCCCTTAAGCTGAGTTATGAGTAAGGAGGAGAGAGGTGGGTGTGTACCATATGTTGGGGGTGAGGAGGGTGTTCGAGGAATGGGGTGGTGGGTGAAAGGTGACACTCTGACAAGTGGTGTTTACGAGAGTAGAGAACACCAGAGGACAGCTTTTTGCTGCCTTGAATATGAGACAGGAGATGAGGACAGAGAAGGAGGGTGTCTGAGACAGAGATGTCTATGAGAGAAAAGTGAGAGGGAAAACGGAGGTTGAGAGCCAAGCTGTAAGATGTGACGGGGCATGAGGATCTCTCTCAGACTGACACTTGCTCCTAACTCTTAGGTCACAAAGACAGAGACATCGTGAGAGGGAACATTGGTATTAACTAACCACTAAAGAATCTCCATAGAAATATGACAACTACCTACCATGTGGGTGCGCACTATAAAGGTTTATCTCTCATCTGTCTTTTATTGGTTGAATGTGTGCCTCGCACTCATGTCTGCAAAGAAAATGTGAATGTCGGGGTCAGAGGTGACCTGTGTTGGAGTACAGTGGCAGATTTATGGACTCCACCAACCTGAAGGCTGGAGGTCACATGCTGACTTAATTACATGCCTCAACCCTCCCACTTAAATCAAAAGTAGTAGCACACACACAGACGCACACAATATCAGCCCTGCTGATGCTAGATCATGTGTGTTAGGATCCAAGAAATAGATGAAACATGGAATGAGGTTTGTGTGTTAGTAAATGAGCGCGCATTAGCCTTCATCTCATCTCATCTGGCCCACATGTAAAAATTTGATTAAGATGGAGGACTCTGGGCATTGATCGATAACAAGCTTCCGGACCAAAGATGAAAGATCAAAATCGGATCATGTTGCTCGGTATCATTAATATCTATCAAGGACAATGCAAAGTTTAAAACAGCCAGACGTAGATGGATGAGTGGATGAAAAATGAAGGGAAACAAAAACAGCTTCCTCAAGATGTAGTGTTGCCCCTCTCTACGACATTCATTCATTATCTCCCTCCCTTTTACTGCCACTCCCCAGAGAGAGTACTTATGTCCTCTGTGGGGGGGTTAAGACTGTGAAATTCAAACCTAGATATTTTTCATCAGCTCATCCTTTACAAAACTATTTATTCTGTGAATCCATAGTACATGCTTCTGATATTTTATCTTCCTCTGTTTTACTTCTACTTTGTTTTTATTATTGCAGGCTTTATCTTGCCTGACTGACACTAAGCATTTGTGTGCATGGGTTTATGGGTTTATACATTAGTGTGCAAAAGTCTTGAACCACCACTCTTTATGTTTTACTAGGAAAATATGGGAAAATGTGAAATAGGTGCAGCAATTTATTGAAATATGTGCAAACATGCATATAAATACAGTATATAAGGCAAACGCAGAGTTTGTACAGTTCAAACAAGCTTGAAATTCAATATTTGGTGAGACCACCTTTATTCCTTAACACAGCTTGGACTCTCTGAGGCAGCTTTGATCTCATTTCTTTAAGTAGTCTTCTGCAATAATTCTCCAGGTTTCTTGAAGGACATTCAAAACTTTGGATTCTTTAGTTCTTTTCCTGCCAAGATGATCCCACACAGCTTCAGTAATATTGAGGTCTGGGCTCTGGGGAGGCCAATCCATGGCTGATAGTGTTCCACTGTGTGTTTCTTTTATCCAGGTATGCTTTTACTGCATTGGCAGTGGGTGTGGGATCATTGTCATGCTGTAAAATGAAACTTACCAGTCAGATGCTTTTCAGATGGTATTGCATGGTAGATCAAATTCTGTCTGTGCTTTTCTGCATCCATAATTCCATCAATTTTGACAAGATCCCCAACACCACTAACTGAAATACAGTTCAAAACATGACAGAGCCGCCACTGTGTTTCAGACACGCCTCCAATTTGAACCAAAATTTTAAAATTTGGATTAATCACTCCACCAGACCTGTTAAGTGGCTTAACAGACAAAAGATTCCTCTGAAAATGGCCAGGTATAAGGATTGGATTAGAAATGAGTGAAAAAGCAACAGAACTGTTGCTCAAGACCAGTTTTAAAAAAATGACAAGTCTGGCTCCTTAGAAGCAAGATATAAAGAAATGAGGGGTGGCTCAAGACTTATGCACTCTGCTGTAACTGAATACCACTGACTTAAAAAAAAAAAAGTGTATTTTTCTGGTCCTAAAAATCAATCCAAGTAACCTAAACCTTCACTTTATTGAATGGCAATCAGGAACAGTGCACATCTATGATCTAAATAAACACTTTCTTGATGAGTTTATGATAGAAATGGCTGGTTTCACATCTCATTAAATCAACATGTTCATATTGTAAATTATGGTTTCTGTCAGAGTCAAAAAAAGAGAAAAGCTAAAAAAAAAAAAAAAGCCTCTCAGTTTCTTTTTATAAAAACTGCTGAAAGTGCTCCGCTCAGTGCTTGGAGACAAGACTTCCCTAACCAGTGGTGGCTGAGTTGATATTATATCTTCAATGTATGCTGTATACTAAACATGGCGAGGAGATACTTGCCACCATACAACAATTTGTGTGTGAGAAAGACAAAGTATGGCTTCACAGGTCTTAGGTTTTGGCCTGCTCTGTTTATGCTGTCATTTCTGAGATGCTGAACAGTTCCTATAATGCTCCCTGCCAAAATCTGTCTTTTTCTTTCATTTATTAAAACAAGCAGAGTGAATTTGAAACAATTGTTCCCTTGTTGCACCCTTAATTTTCTTCAACAATGGATCTGTTTAGAAATTCCTTTAACAGAAGGTCGATTCAGAGGGGAGAAATGTGCTGTAAGTGCTATTTGGCCACATTTCGTTTTGTGTAAGGCCATATTGGCTCAGCTACAGTCAGGTGAATTCAGACAAAGCCTCCATTGTTGGAAAAACCCAGATAGTTGGTTTTACCATAAACCTCCGCTGACCGATTTATGAGGCAGGCACGGTTCTGTGAGTATGAAACATTTTGAAAGCGCTACTACTTGGAGTGGATGACAAGGGCCCTAAATTACTTTCAAAGTGACCACAAAATGTATTTCTTGTTCTGACATATCAGTTTACCCACAACGCCTGTTGATCTGGGACTCCAGCCTAATCCAAGAACCTGTCTGTTGGACAGAGGGGGGTTACAACCACAAGTGGTTTCTTCCACTTGACCTGGCAGCCAAATGCTGAAACATAAAGCACATCCTGAAGCTGTTCTCGGGTAGCACATCAGGATGGTTTCAGACCTTAATCAGTTTTCATGCTGAGCCAATTTTGGTTCACTACGAAGTTTCATTAAATTATCTTCTTGATATCCAGACGAGGACTTTTATGATTAAAAACAAACAGCTTCTCTATTTTTTTTTCTACTCATGCTCACATGTTGGCAGGCTTGCAAATGTGGTAGCTTGTTGGGTTTTAGGCCAGCAGCAGCTGGGGTGAGGTGGCTTGGCAAGAACGTGGCACAGCAGGAGAGCAAGAGGGTTGTTGGTATTCATCTTTGGTGTAAAGAAAAAAAATCCCATTAAGTCAAAGAGTAACTATTTATACAGAGTGAATAAAGATGACACGATGATTTGGTAAGGCTTTAGGTGAGTGTGTATTGAGACAAATGAGCCAAATGAATGCTCTCAGCAGCCGTTGTCTCCTTTTATATACGTGCTCCATCTAAACTCCTATCCAAGGTCACTCTGTTATGAAATCTCCTACAGAGATGCAATTGGTCTACACCGTTGAATGGCACATACCTCTCCCAGCAGTGTTTAACTTTTATCATTGAACATAAAGGCTATCGGGCATATCAGCTGTCTTGGCCATCTATCATAGTTGCAGCTGTCGAGCACACACAAACCCTCAAAGTTTAATGCACACACTGACACATTATAACAATCTTCACTTGGAAATCTATACAGTGGTGGACTCTCTAATACAGCCGTCTGCTCAGAGAAATGCAAATCTCCATATATCTTAACAGATATTTATTGAAAGTGATATTATACGTAGCGGGTATTTGAATGACTGTAAGTAAACTCACAACAGGCTGAAACATCAGACTGATCCCAGTCTATCACCAACTGTGTTAAAAGCTCGACAGCCATCCCAGCCATGTTCAGACCCCAGGAACTCAAGCAGCTGATTGGACCTAATATGGGGGCCACCAACTGGATAAGGTGACGCATGACCCCCTACCAATAAAGTTCACACTGGGGCAAGTCTGCACCTGCCATAGGAGCAGACTTCACAACACACTATACAACACAACACAACACACATACACACCACGCCGTCCCACCTCTGAGATCTCACGGTAGCGAAATTGTTTATTTTACATCGGCACAGAGAACGAGGGGCATTCAGAAACATTCAGAAATGGTGATGGCACTGTCAAGTAATCTCTTCCTTGCACCCACCTGTATGTGTAAGTCTGAAATAAACAGATGATCATCTTTGAAGAAGCAGCTGATGCTCCTTGTTTAGAAATCCTAAAGTGTTGATGAGGGATCACAGAGGCAGTGGTACTGACGTAAGTGACAGACTAAGTTGAAGTCCCGACGGGCTGCAGCAGCCGCTCCAATGATGTGATACTGTGGCATAATAAAGGTAAATCAGAGTATTTTAAAATAGTAGAATAACATTTTTGTCCAGCCTCTATATAATACTAAAAAACATATTTCCATTACTGAAATAGTACCCACATTTAGGTATTTAGCCATTAGTAATAAGTTTTGTGCCAGTTTGTGCAAACATACAGTGAAAGGAATAAATATTACAGTCTGATATTTCTTACTGTTATGACAATCCATATTCCTAAAGCCAGTGTTGGCAACCAGGATTTGGATCTCCAGGGTCTCCGCCCTTAACCGCTGCCCAATCCACAAGGCACCAAATCTCCACAGTGCTTTCTGTGAATGATGAGCCCACAAGAGGGCGGGGCAATGTGGCTCCTTTAGGCTATGCCCGACAAGGCCCCATAGGTTGAGCTCGAGCTGCAAGGTGCTCTCCCACAAGAAGAGTTTGATAGATGGAATGGCGCAGCGATCTGTTGTGGTGAATTGAGAGCTGAGCGTGAAAGCGAAGCTGTTGATTTTCCAGCCAAGTTACGTTCCTGCCCTCACCTTTGGTCACGACCTGTGGGTAGTGATCAGAAGAATGAAATCAGAAAAGCAACCAAAATGAGCTTCCTTCGAAAGGGGGCTAGGTTCTCTCTTAGAGATAAGGTGAGGAACTTTGTCATTCAGGGGGGACTCAGAGTAGAGTTGTTACTCCTCCACATCGAAAGGGGCCAGTTGAAGTGGTTCAGGCATCTGACTAGGATGCATGCTGGGCAAGATGTTTTGGGCATGTCCAACCAGGAAGAGACCCTGGGGCAGACCCAGGGCACACTGGTGAGATTACATCTCTTGTCTAGCTTGTCCCCATGGATGAACTGGAGGAGATGACCAGGGAGAGAAAGGTCTGGGTTTCTTAGACTGCTGCCTTTATGACCAGGACCCGTGTAAGCTGCAGGAAATGGAATGGAAAAGAATGTACACACTATAACTGGAAAAGTCCTGTATTTTCCCTCCTGCTGTTTTAGATTGACAAATGTATTTTTGCAGAATATGTTGTTGTGAATTTTAGACCCCCAAAGTAGGTTTGACAGCAACACAGCTGTGCAGAGCATTGAAAATTAGTGAGCTCTCACATACCAATAATACATCGTTTAAGGGATCCTTTGTACACTGCTCACCCTGTGTTTGCACATAAGTTGAATGTTAATGTACAGAATCAGTACAATATGTCCAGTTTTGCAGTGAGCCAAGACCTCTAGATATCCCATGTATTTACACATTTCCCCTGAGTTTTCGGAGCCATGTGAATCATTTCCGACATGGACATTTTCTTGTCAGAAAGCCTATAAGCCTGCAGAGTTTTCTTTATTCCTTTATCCTCTATCATTTTTTTAAAAAACATACTTTCACCCTCATTTGGGAACTGCTCCACATAATCAATCACACCATGCCTGTTTGGCTCTGGCTATTAATTCAACAATAATGCTGATTATTCTTTTTCATCCACATGTATCAGATAGCATCAGGGATTATTTACTTAAGTCAGAGTGGGTTGGCAGAGAAGGCTATTCACTGGAATGCAATTATGATCAGACTGAAGACAGCATATTGGCAAACGGTGCAGGTCACATGTCAGGGATGGTGAAGTGGTAGAGATTGGAAATGTATAGAACACATGTCGCCGATGAACTCACTGTCAAAAAGGTGAGTGAGGGATGAAAGAAATGGGATTAAATGTAAGAGTATGCTCGAGAATATAAGTAGTGTCAAATATTCAGATGTTTAATCAGTGCATTCACCCTGTTAATAACTTCATAAAGTCCTCAAATAAAGCAAGGCTTGGCTTTGTACAAAAGGAATCAACCTTAAGAGAGCTTTAAGGTCTTACTTCAAGTTAGTGCTCCTAAAGGTGGTTCTATAAAGTTTTTGAATCATGGGTTGTACTTTTTTTTTCTCAATTATAAAATATAATTTTGAATAATATGCATTAGTAATAAATATAATTGCATATGTAAAATGATTCCTTATGCACCGCTCTTTATCTGGATCCACATGCCCTTCTCAGTTCCTTCGTGTAAGTGGTAGTAGTGTTTGGCATGCCAAGTCATGACTGCGTAATCTACACAGTCTCACCTTGGTTTCCAAAGTAGCTGTAATTGGCCTGTCTATATTAGGTATAAGAAAAGAGGAGGCGCAAACCAGACAGAGAAGCCGGTTTAAGGGTAAGGGAAGTGGAAATAACAGTAGAAATTAGAAACTGCTTTCAACTGCTAGGAGCTGCACAGAGATGCTGGGCCGGTTTTCTGTTTGAAGAAAGCTGTTGGAAAGACAGAAGGTGGAACCACGGCCCACACATGGTCCTCACACATTATCTTCTCACATGCACATGTGCACACACAAAAACTGCAGTATTCATGGTGATTATTGCAATTTTCTCTTTAAGCCTCTACATTTTAAGACCCACCTCCGCTCTCTCCATGCCCGGCTCTCCAGTTTTGCCCTAACATGTTCCAGAACATCCAGAAACTAAAACCACATTTTATGAATGAATAAAGGCTACAAAGATAAAAGAGAATTTTTTTATCCTGTTACAGACCACCATTCAGCATAAGCTGGCCCTGGACAAAACCAACACTTCAAAAATAACCTTGTCAAACTACCACTACGCACATTGATGCTGTTGATGTTTAGCACATTAAAGAGTCTGAAACTTTCATCTTACATCAATTTAAAAACATTTTATCCAAATGTGCTCAAATGAGTCCTGAAATTTAGTATATTTAAGCACATTCTTGTAGCCCTTTCCAGCTGTGATCAAGACATTTTTCACACCAATCTTTCTTGAAGAGAGCAGATTTCATCCTTTATATGCTTTCTTGTTAGCAAGGGTTACCGCTACAACCCACACTTTCGATATCATCTCCTAAATTACATCGACTGACTCCAAGGAGCTTTTTCCAATTTGTGTGAGTAATTATTAATATCTTCAATAACACCACAAAAACACACACCAGTTTGTGTTATTAGTGCAGTCACTCTGTGTTTGTCTATATTCGTGACTTCAGTGACACTTGGACCACATTTTATAAGTAATTTATGAGGAAATCCAAACTTTTGCTGCACTTCCGGTGCAACAATTGTTATCAATTTTACATGCCAGATACAATGTGAAAATTGTAAATAAGGTTGTCATAGTGATGAACCTTGTTTTGTAATGTATATTATGTAAAAACATAATACTGTTTCTTCAGTTAGTCTACCTGACATAGCTGTCTTGTGCCAATGTTTTACTACATTACTTATGACATCACTACACTTGCTGTTATGCATAAACATGTCTGCAGCTCTTTTATCCAGCAAATATTGCATCAGTGCAGACCATCATCTGCTGAGGCAGTGAGTTATGAAACAATATTTTTCATCATGCTTATTGCTAAATATTTTTGTTGAGGGAAATGTTGTTTTCCCACCCTTCCACTGCTTTTCTGGCCTTAGTTTGTGCCTGTACATAAATACATCTGGTAGCACCTAAAGGCAAACGTTTTGTCTTTGGTCTTTGGTCTTCTTTGTTGTGATCTGATGTATTTGCTATGCTTGGCTGGGGCTGACTGTGTTTTGCAAGGATACTCTCATTGTTTTGACTACATCTGTCTCTGTGTGGGGCAAACCCATCCCTCCCTTCACGTCTCATTAAGTGTGTCACACGAGAAATACCCAGGCGTCCTTTCGGCACCAGCCCACCGCTCAAAACACGAACCACCTGCCAGACATCACAGCAGCGGACCCAGTGCAGAGCTCCTGCGTGTCTTCCTCTCCGACCTGTGTGCACATTCAAAAAAATATAAACACAATCAAAGTTTTCTACAAGTATACACACTGTCACCCCAAAACACAAATGAGCTGTCAAGGATTTTAGGAACCCACATCAGTGCGGGCCTGATGAGTTTTTATAGATGGAGCTCGTTAGGACAAAATGAATAATACAGCAGACACCTAAACAACCCTGAAGCTTTGAGGGCATGCATACATGCAGCGCTCACACACACGTTTACAGCAGCGTCGCTCAGCTTTGACGGAGCATCTAAAGAAAACTATATGTTGAAACGGGCATCCCCCTCCCTCACACAAACACACTCAAAGATGCTCTGCTGCCATGCAACACTTGCAGAAATTAAAACACAAAAGTTGAGTGTCTCTCCCTTCTTATTTCCCAATCAAAGATGATCTTTGCATGAATACCAGAGTCATGTTTACTAGCATCTCTAACCACATATCAACAGTTGCAGAGGGTGACACTCAACAGGCTCAGAGCATATGAGCAGATTTATAATGCTAATTTAAATCACAAGAGCTTTGTTTTTCTGATGTGTTTGAAGCTGTTCATCATCTGATGAGACAGTTATTACCCTATACAGGGTCACATTTGTTGTCACATTTGTTGTCTTATCTGTAGGGTATTAATTTTTGTGAAGGAAATGATCGTTAAGATTATTTCTTAAAGCCATTTGTACTAAGCTGTGAAATACAATATTGTACATCTTATTTAAAATGGTGGAGTCTGGTGCAAAAAAGGAGGCGTGCGGTCACACCAGGCCACAAAGTCGAGCTCAGCCTATAATACCTATAGATCAGCAGAGAGAAGTTGAGCTTGGTGCCATCTCACATCACCTGATAGCTCAGCTGACACCTTTTCATACATTCAGTTGAAAAATCTGTATATACACATCTGCCCCCTTTTCATGCTCTTTCTGACCCTAAGATCTGGTAAAACAATGCAACACACCCTGTACAGATCCGCTGCATGCATCTAAAATTAATAAGGATGATGCATGTAAGCCTTTAAATTTTTAGTTCATCAAAGTCACTTGCTGGTCAGTTCTTACCTTGTAAAACATTCTCTCATCTTCCTCTCCTGCCCTCTGAGTCCAGTGCAGGCAGAATCATGGGGTTACTTTATGATTTGCCGAGTAAGGATCTCTATGGAATAAGCTGGAAACAGCATAAGGCTGCAGCCCATGAAAAATGAATTTGTCGGATATTATTATGTATTAAATTGCCTGTCAGATTAAATTTACTGAAGCTACTGGAAGCCCTGCCTATAGTGGGGTCTGGTTCCAGAACAGAGCCATAAAAAAATAAATTACTGCTCATAGAAATAATAATTTTCTCTTACTAAAGTAAGAAGGATATTATGTAATCATTTATACGTATATATGATATGCAAGATAGTTATGATATCTGTCACAAGGGGATTTAATAGGTTTGCGTTGGAATTTTCTTTTTCCTGTTTGATTTGGATATCTGATGAGACTGGACAGTCATGATCCCAGACTGAGCCACTGAACCCAGGCTGACCCAGAACGAGAGAGACAC